>JAQMYG010000014.1:20106275-20122832 GCA_030014215.1 Clariallabes teugelsi | reverse complement strand
TCTGTTTTGGTAGTGTATTATTATAATTATTATATAGCATACTATATTTATGTATAAAGTACTTTGCAAACCCCCAACACAACATTATAAATGATGGAGATTAAATTAAAGAAACATGCACAAATGTTTTCATGTGACAGGCTGCAAAGTGCCTAAAGATACAATTTAAAAATCAGTTGTTTACACAACAACCTCGGCAGCAGCCTCATTTCCCCTCTCGTCTGTTCCAACCACTCAGCAATGAATTTAGCATCAGCAGTAACTAATCACGGACCTGATCATCTGTCATCATCTGCACCTGTCTCACTTTTTCATACCTAAAGTTAGATGTTTTTTATGCTTGAATGCTCCATAGGTCACTGTGTGGCTTAAACAAACAAATACATTCCTGCTATTACTGCTTAGGTACAGGGACTGGACTGAAGATGAGAGACAGAAATGTCCTTCAGGAACTTTGGAGAACTATTCCTCAAGGATACATGAAACATAAAGGGTCTTCGGAAGCAACTAATTAAGAAATGAGAGCTATATACGGTATGTAATCTAATGTAAATTTGAGTGCAATTTTAACATAAATATAGACACCCTATTACCCGTGCAAGTGCTTTTATGTTTTGTCCTGCTTTGCTAAGACTCAGGTGCTAGGATCACAAAAGAATCCATTACGCACTACCGGACTTGATTTATGCTAATATCTACGCCATAATAGTCTTATCCATTACATCAGATAAAACGAGTCACAACAATGCTGTATGTAAATGAGAACGCTGCTGCTAGGTTATTAATCCCAGCTTGTTTAAGACACTTACAGTCACTTGAGGCTTTCCGGCTGCCAGAAAGATGAAAGAAGTGGGTGAGAGATATTTTTGTGCATGTGCCCGTGCATGTGCACACGTGACGTACCTCCTGTCTTTGTTCCCACACACCAGCAGATGTAGCGGGGCATCTCTCAGGCTGATGCAGGTGAAGTCTCCAGCCGAGTTCCCCAACACCAGCTCGGCTTGGCCGGTCTCCAGGCTGTACACCTGAACCTGAGGACGGAACAAGATGCTGAGGACTGAAAGGTAAGTGATGAAGCAAGACAAAAAAAAAAAAAAAAACAGATGAGAGGATGGTGTGATCCGAGATGGAGAGTCTGCGAGGGTGGCAAGTTTCCAACTCAAACTCCAACACCGACACCTGTTCGAGCTCCAGAGACGTTACACTTACGCTCATCGCAGACGACTGACTGGGTTCGACTCGACATGAATCAATTTCGCAGTTTTTACAAGTAGAAAAAAAAAAAAACTTAATACAGAAAGCACTTAAGTTTATGCAAAACTCATTTTAGTCATTGAAGTGGGTCTCTAGTGTGCGTGTACAAACAATAAACCTGAGGAGAAAAAAAAAAACATTCCCTGCTTTTTGTCCTTTTACATTCTCTTATGGCCAGGGCTTAAATCAAGCTGATTAGATTTTCCACTAATATGATCTCAGTCGTTAAAAATGCAGCTGTTAGAAACAACCCGC
The DNA here is from genome assembly GCA_030014215.1 of Clariallabes teugelsi. NCBI lineage: Eukaryota > Metazoa > Chordata > Actinopteri > Siluriformes > Clariidae > Clariallabes > Clariallabes teugelsi. The sequence continues at coordinate 20,121,323 of JAQMYG010000014.1, read as the reverse complement.
AAAAATAAGCAGTACTCTCAGTCCCTGAAGGCACAGTGGCTTAGCACTGTCCAGGGTCCTGAATTCGATTCCAGCCTCGCGGTCTGTGTGCTTGGAGTTTGCATGTTCTCCTGTGCTTGGTGGGTTTCCTCCGGGTACTCTGGTTTCCTCCCACAGCCCAAAGACATGCAGATTGATGTTCCTAAATTGCCCGTAGTGTATGAATGTTGTCCTACCACGGTCATACATATGGGAATGAATACAATGGTCATCATTGGCCTCCATGGTCCCAGTTTGGACTACAGAGGTTCATTGGATGGATGGATGGATGGATGGATTCTCAGTCCCTAGACTTTCCTGCGGCATTTGTTTTGTTGTTGGACAACAACAGTACGCTACCACTAAAGACTTCTTACAAGAAAGCAATCAGCAACCATGTTCATTCCACAATCCAGTCTACAGTCCAACACTGGGTAATGAAGCGGATCTCTGAGAGCAGGGACGGTGATTATAGCTTTAACTCTCTATTTAATCCACTACAATTGAGGTAAGAGATTAAAATAATTAAGCGGCAAGTCTACAAGCAGTTATTATCGTCCCACACTTACGACCGTCGCGCCAATGAGAACTGGCTTCAGCCGTCGCTCAGAAATGACTCACTATACAAAAATGTCATATTAAAAAAAAGAAAAAGAAAAAAAGAAAAATGTTGAATGAAACGAATCCGATGCTGACAGCTGGATGAAAAGGGGCTCCAGCTAGCTGGCAACATGGCCACTCCAAAATTGGCAAATTGGTGGTTACTGCTACACTGCAAAAAAAAAAAAAAAAAAGGAAGGAGAAAAGCCAAATTGGACATGAATAATTGAACCGACAGATAAAGAAATCAAACAAAAGCAAGGCGAGCGGAGACAGAGAGAGAGAGAAAGAGAGAGAGAGCTGCATGATGTAAGTTTTGTGAAGGTGCCAGATGTTTAGTGGCACCAGAACGGGCCAGACACTCTTAATTGAGCTCTGCCCTCCAGCGAGCCAAAACCTCGGCAAGATGCGCAACATGACAAGCGGATGGATTTGAGGAAAGGAGGAGGAAAAAAAAAAACGGACTCTTTGTTCTCTAGAAGAGTAGCGGCTCCTTTTTGCTACCGCTGAAAAAACAGCGTAAGCAACGTGTCCTTGATTTAAAAAAAAAAAGAAAAAAAAAAGCAGAGTGAGACTAGACGGAGACTACTTCATTTCATACGAGCACTAATAAGAAACATGGAAAATCTAATCAGTGCACGAGTGTTTAGAAAAAAAAAAACTGCTTGAATGCGGATTAGGCTTGTGTGTCATGTGCTACTTGTACATCCTCACTGAAGTACTTAATTATAGCTGAGCACTAAAGAGGCACGGGGACAAAGACGCTATTATCATGCACATGAAGTTAATTTTCCGAAGATGCGGCGAGAAATGCGCCAATTAATTCATTTTCTCCTTATTCAGCCTAAATGGATACCAAATTATTTGATTGCACTTACGTCGCCTTATTATTATCATTATTATTATAATTTTTTTTATGCAAGTCTAGCAGGGATTTTTCGTAAATAAACTCCTCTACATCTCTCAATTTCAGCACCTAATGGTGCAACACCGTGCTGCGTTTTCGCCAGACAGACTGTCTGCTAAATGTGAAAGTGGCGCCTCTGGGTATGCCAGCGTGAGCTGGGCGCATGGCGTGTGTGTGTGTGTGTGTGGTTTTTTTTTTGTGTGTGTGGCTGGCTTCCTGTTTGTAAGTGTGTAAGTGTTCCAGACACACAACATGGTTCACACACACTCGCGGAAACATGAAAGCCACCCCGAACCTGTAGTCCAGCTGAAAAAAAAAACAAATCAGTACAGTGCAGTGAAGGACAACAAACAAGATGTAAACTAGCGTCTAATAAATAAGTACCGAGGGACAAATTAGCTGGTGCTGAAACCCTATGGACCATGAGAGTGTGCTTTACATAAGGTTACTGTTGCATCATAAAGGCGAAGACGTGTCAGCGTTACTATCAAAGAAAACCTCGAAGGCAGAAAGAAGAAACAAAACAAGACAAACAGACATTTTTCAATTGTAGTGCTGTACTAAACTCATACCGCAGAGTCTAGTGAACATGGTTGGTGATTGCTTTCCTTTAAAGAATCATCAGTGGTAGGATACTGTTGTTGTCCAACAACAAAACAAATGCCGTAGGAAAGCCTAAAGACGGAGACTAGGGACAATGGAAGCCAATGGTAATTATTAGATTTGGGACTATTTGTATAACCTCCCTGTCCAGGGTGTACCCTGCCTCGTGCCCTAAGCTTCCTGGGATAGGCTCCAGGCCCCCCGCGACCCTGAATAGAGGATGAAGCGGTATAGAAGATGAATGAATGAATGAATGTATAACCTCCAGTCAACATTTACACAAGTACCACAGTGCTAGAGGTATGAAAACGGTACTATACCAGGATTTTTAAAAAATGGTTACATTATTATCCAGCAGCGATGAAGATGGTAGTGCTAAGAACCGCCAAGCAATAATGATGGAGACAAAAGTGTAAATAATTGAGAGATTGTATAGCCAATTGTCTTAGTATCCTAGTACCTAGACAATGTTTGTTGGACTTACGATACGAGCTCTCGGAACAGAACTTGTTCATAAGTAGGTGACTTACTATTTTCTAATGTATTACATTACATTGTCAGGATACATTGTGCACAATATTGTGTAAGCTCCCTTTGTACCACAGTGGCAGATCTGGCCCCTTGGGCTGTGGCTCTGCAGGGCCACTGGGGGTGTCCTGTGATGTCTGGCACCAGGATGATCTCAGCGGATCCTTTGGGTGCTGTGGGTTGGCCAACCGTGCACCAGACTTGTTTGTCCAGAGCATTCCATGGATGCTCATTTGTATTAAGATCTGAGGAATTTGGAGGCCGGATCAACAAAACAGCAAGGTTACTTTGAAAAATTGCAAGAACTATTTAATTAATCAACCACTTTTTAAAGAACAAGACCACGGTCCTGTTTTTTATTGGCTTACATAACCGAGGTTTGTGAATTCACCAGTCAATGCTCACCAAGATAGAGTCAACAAAAATGTAACAGTAATCAATAGAGCAAGCAAGAGAGTCGTTTCCCTTTCAGTGAATTGGATTTTCCATCAGGTCAATTGTCTTTTAGGTCAATCTGCAGGTTTAACATCTGTATTCTAAAAGCAAAAATAATAAATGATCCCACTGGACCGTTGTTGGCACCTCTGAAAATGGCACAATTGTGTTGACAGAATAGCAGTGTTAAGCTGCTTTCACACAAGTTCTCCAGTTGTAACAACCAAACAATATCGAGTAGGCTTGTGAGGTTGTGTTCAAAATGCAATCATCCTATTCTTGCCTTCGCACCATTGCCAATGGATGACGGTATCACCCAAAGATTCGGATGGCAGATGAGACCTTAGTCGCAAGTCGGCTCTCCAAGCCTAACATGGAGATGAACTTGCCTGCGAAAACGGATCTTGATTGTACACTAGGAATAAACACTTTGGAATACGCTGTTGTTCCCCATCACCTAATTTTTATTTACAGTACAGTACGTCCTGTCCTTTTAGTCCTAATACCATGCTAACAATTAAGCACGCTATCATGGCATAAGTTTTGTCGTCAAGGCATCGCTTTAAAAGTGTGAATTTTTTCACCGACAACCGAGTGAACTCTGGATGCCTCCTTCCTTTCATTAACAAGTTTTAATGAGTCATATGCCTGCTCGTTAAGGAACACAGAAACACCTCAGATTTGCCAGTGTGTGTGCTGGCAACTCTAACTTCCCCTCACACAGTATGAAAACCCCGTCAACACGTGGCGGCGATGGCAGAAATGACAATGACATGCAGGCAGAAAAGGTGTTAATCATGAATTGGCAAAATGGAGGGATGTCGAGAATGGGAGTAGAACCGAAACAAGACTAGGAACTTTCGCTGCACAAAGGTTATAGGGTTTATACTGTGCGATCTAGAACTGTTTTATTCCAGATACTCCGACAAATTACTTCCTAAACCTATTTTTTTTTCCTTTTCAGGGGGTTATAATCGTGTCTTTATATGGTTTTTACCAAGGCAATAGTGGAGGAATACTGAAATACTGAATTCTCACATACTGAAAGGCATTCACAATTGAATGAACTTCAATTAAACAGATCTTCCCAGACCAGATGAAGTAATGGAGAGTTTGAAGTTTGACCTTACATACTTTTGATTCAGAAACAGTCCCTCTTTAATCTTTCCATGAATTTTCCATGGACTCTAATGCTGTTTCGAGGGGAATCTATTACTTAACAAAAGGGTCTTTAATTTTATCTGCAATGTGTCTTCTCCTGTTTTGCTGGAATGAAAAGCTGGAGTTACACCAGCCCTTATGACAAGACAAGATCAAAGACCACTGGGCCATGCAATGGACCAGGTGATGTGCTAGGTGCTCAGTCAGGGACTTGGCCAGGCGATCAACCAGGCAAAGGTCCAGGTGATGGTTCAATGGATGGGCCAAGTGACCAGCCAGGGTACAGGCTAGGTGTAAGGCCAAGCAGAAAGGCCAGTTGAAAGGGTCAGGCAACAGGCCAGGAGATTTGCTAGGGTATGGGCCAGGCCATGGCCCAGGAAAAGAACCAGGTCACGAGCCAAGGGATGTGCCAAGTGAAGGGCCAAGTGATGGGGCCAGATAAAAGAGCCAAGTAATGTTCCAAGCAAACCCAAACAAAGGGCCTACCAAAGGGACATGGCAGGGTTTCCCATTTACCAGAGGCCCATAGTGCACCATAGGCGATCTCTCTCTCTCAAAGGACAGAGGACAATTTAACTTCAAGTCTGTATTACGATGTCCTCATTTCAGGAGACGATGGGTAAGCAAATTAAACTACTAGTGCAGTCTAGCCATATCAGTTAATGTCTAAAAGAAATACCAGATCTCTATGAGAGCAATTGGAGAAACTAAAAGAAGCAAACCAGTCCATACTGCATATTATTGAAAGACTCTGGAACAAGTAGAAGGTGGTTTCATTGGAAACATGGCAAAACTGTAATGCAGTCACTGTCCATGCTGCTTGTTTCAGTGTGATTGAGGCTAGCTGATGGACTTACACACTCACCTCAAAGGTCATCCTTTTTTTTTTTGGCTCTGAGAAACCGTAGTTGTTTTGAGCACAATGTGTTATTTTTGCAGTGTAAAGTGCTCGCCACTGTATTTTAACAGGTTCGGCCAGAGCTCTCAGCCAGTTGTTAGGATGATTTTGTTCACTTTAGAGTCCATCCTGCTCTGAAGACACTTCAATGACAAAGACAAATGGTTCAATTTCACACCTCGTAACCGGCATGGACTGTTAGAATCACCTGGATAGTTTTATGTGTACTTGTGTACATGTATGCCATGGGCTTGAACAAAAGCGTATCCAAAAGCAGATTTGCAATGACTACTGTTATCATGTAGTGAAATTTCTCTGTACTGCCTCGTGCATACACAAGACCCTACTCATTTAGCAGCTTGTGACTACACATACCCTATCCTCCAAAGCTACCATTAATTCTTATCATCCCTTATACTTTGGTGGGTGAAATTTTGTAAATTACAATAACTTTTTAACAATATTTTAGACTTTGATAACTAGCCCTTATTGGTTAGTTATCGTTCCTTGCTAGCTATCTTTCCAAACTTGCTCTGTCATCTTGTTGCTTAGTAGCAAGACTTATCTCGCATTCTTCGAATTAGGTCAAGTTTCTCCTCAGCAAATGTTGAGGTGGTAAAGAAGTGGTATTTCTCACTTCTGTTGTTTAAACAAATATGTAATTTAGTTCCACTTCACTTCAACTCCAGGAGTTGTTGTCTCCTTTTTCTTGGGTTTTGTCCCCTTTATCATAGGTATCGCCACATTGGATCATTTAATCTGCAGGATTTGGTACTGGTTTCACACCGGATGCAGGTTCTACAGTACTTCAACCCTCCCATTTTCTAACTAGGCTTGAGACCGACACTGCATGACCCGGCTGAGGGTCCCGCCCATAAACCCAAAAGTGGTGACCCGGCAGTGATGGCGTTCAAACTTCTGACGCTCTGATCAGTAACCCAGAGCCTTAACTTTCTGAGCCACCACTGCCCTTCCTTCACTTACATGAGTATTTAATAATAAAATAATGTATTAAATTTTAACCTAACCTTCATTAATCTTTAAATTAATTAAAAAGTCAAAAGTGATTTAGATTTTGACAAATGAAAAGCAGGTGGTATATTAGAACTGAAACAGAATCCACAAAGATACTTCACGAAAGAGGACAAAATGTAAATCCCAGCTAAAAATTATTCATCGTTCTGCTTTTCTGAGCAAAAAAGGCTGTTTAGAGGGTGACATATTCCTCCCCTGACATCATTTAGCTGGAACGGGGCTTTGAGAAATTGTTCTGTCACTCAAAGATTCGGCGTTTGCTTCTCGGCGGTTTTGAAGCTCGTCTCGCTAATGAGAGTGTTTAAATGGTGGTGATGTCAGCGGGGAAGCAGAGCCAAGCTATTGTCTAATACAGACAGAGACACCATCTGCACACATCCATCATGCACTCATCTAATTACTATCAACAGTCACCCTGCTTTACACTTTACTCCATCTAACTATGCGTTCCTCTGAGAGCTGGACCTGAGCTCAGGTGAGCATCTCAACAGACCAGCTTTCTTGGTCAAGTCTCCAGTGACATAAATAGTGTATTTTAAAATAGTACAGTATATACACACCGGAGCAAAGTATTGTTAGGCTTTTTCACATGATGGCCATGGTGACCAATACTGCTTAAACTCTAACAAGTCCTCTGGGAGGGGACTTTTGTGGTAATGTAAAATATCAGACTGTAATATGTCTGAGTCATAGACGGGACTAATAAAGCTCTGTCTCTCTCTGTAATGTCAAGACTAAAAACAAACAGACGTCTCGCAGGTGAAACTTTGGGACCCGGGGTTTGTACTAATTAGGTAAGTGGCTCTAAAGGGAGAGGGCCTATTTCTGAAAAGACCCCAAATGTATCACACCTGTTTATAACACAGATGCTCTGGGAATGCGTACACGCACACACGCATTATATCAAGAAATGTCACGTAACAAGAGGTTAATACCTGAAATGCATCAGACAAAGATTATGACATCATCATAAATAAAACGGGATTAATGTTAAATTTTTAGAAAAAGAAAATTTTTTTTTTTAAAGTTCTAAGATTTCAGTTCATACCTGACATACTTTTTCAGTAAAAGTAATTACTGAAATGCGTAGTATATATATTTTTATTTGGACTAGGAATTGTCTTAGATTTCCATTTTGGACATACTGTATAAAATCAACAGATTTTAAGAATGAATTTTAAAGATGAATTACTGAAATGCACAGAACAAAGATTTTTACATGGTCATAAATAAAATTGGTTGGTGTATAATTGAAAAAAGAAATAAATTTGGACTATTCTTTTTGGAATATTCTTAGATTTCAGTTTACTGGACATACTGTATAAAAACTATTCTAAAAATTAATGACTGAAATGCACAGGATAAAGATTATTATGTCATCGTAAATAAAAGAGGTTAATGTTAAATTTTTAGAAGAAAAAAAAAACATATAGTATAAAATAAACAGATTTTAACAATGAATTTTAAAGATTAATTACTGAAATACATGCAAAGGGAACCTCTTTCCCACACTTGTATCGGTTTTGTTGCCCGATAAAATGATGCTAATGTTACAATAAGTTGAGCTAACTCACCAACGAAAAGAAAGCTGCATTGAAAAGAAAATTTCCAAAGTACGTAAATAATTACAGGTTTATCACAACAGGTGATTCACATGCTTGACGCCCGCTCTGTATAATAAATGTGGTCTTAACAGGATGTTTGGGACGACATCAACTCTGCAGACGTCCTGAATTAAAATCAAGGCGGAACATCCTGAGATCGCCACAAAAGCACTGAAAACCCTGATTCGATTTTTAACAACCTATCTTTGTGAAATGAGTTTGTCTGCAGGAACAGCAACAAAAACGTAATTACAGAGCGGACAGAACATCGGCAATACACTTCGGGTGTCATCGTCTCCTGTCACTAATAGAAGGGACCGTCTCGCTCAGGGAAACAAACCAGACATATCATTTAATAAATCTAGAACAAAACACAGAACTTTTATTTAACAGAAAATGTGTTCACCAAAGAAATTACTTCTGAAGTTTATGCAACTTGGAAGTGACCAATCTTGCTTCCCGAAAGATTTCTAGTTGCTAACTTCAGCCATTTTGGAGAGATGATTTTATATGTGCCCCAAAAATCAACATTTTTCAGTGGCTGACTCACTTCAAACAATAATCATTTAAAATGCAAATTATTCATATTTCTTTGATACTAAAATTGCTGTAAGCTTCTAGTAGCATATGACCTATAAAAACTGCTGCTTAAATTGGTTTTTGCTTAAAAAGCAGAAAATCGGTAGTGTCCGTAACCATGTCAAATTCATGTTGGAATATCTTAACAATTTTGCTTTTTAGAATAATACACTTTTTCAGGTTTATGTCTTTTCATGTGAAATCTAAATTGGCCAAGTTTCATGTATTGTGAGATAAGAAGCATCAACTATTATGAAAAATGGTATTATATGATCCTATCCTAAAATACCACGTTTTGGCTGTGTATATATTCTTTAGGTCCGACGACTTTTGCCACCAGAACAGTCGACACTTCAAGGTCTGGACTCCACGAATACTTCTAAAGGAGCACCATCAAACTCGTATAAACAGACGACTGGGTACTGCTGGATCATGGAATTGGCTTCTTGCTTGCCATGCAGGTTCAAGTTTTACCTAATGCCTGAACCCAGGCACTGGATAGAGGGCAATCCTCAGTGCCGGTCCCAAGATCAGATGCAATGGGATTACAATACAGATAGTCCCCGACTTACAAACGAGTTCTGTTCCGGGAGCATGTTCACAAGTCGGATTTGTTCTCAAGTCCAACAAAGTGAGTCTTACATGCCTTTGACACAAATATACAAAGTAAAGCATACCAATCCAATCATTATTATTGTTATTACAAGGATTTTTTTTTAATGGTAATCAATGAGTAAATCATCCATAAGCATTAAACATTATAGTATACGATAAGCATCTGTTTCTCTGACCTTGTTCCCTCCATCGTTCATGCCCCACCCGCAGCTCTTCACCCCCACGGCGGCTCTGTACGCGCTCACGTCCATGCAGGTAACAGGGTGACCATACACAGAGTGGAGCACTCTGGGTCCTTCCTCCTGTTCATCCTCTTCCTCTCTCTTACTTGGATCCAGAAGATACACACTCTCACCGGCCCAGGCTGAAACCAGTGGGCTTTCCCGCTTTCCTGGGACCACCAACACCCCTTCCACCTAAACGTCCAGAGTTACACACATTTAAAGACCTTTGATACATTACACACTCTTTATTTCCTCTAATACTGTTGTAGTAGCATTACATGTGTAATATAAACGGATATAGGAGATGTCTAGTTAACATTTTTCGAAGGAGTCTCCAGTGTCAGACGCAACTAAGAAGAAATAAAAACCAAAAGAGGGTCTTGATTGTGATGTGTTTCATTCTACATACATAAAGACTTACAGGTTTATCCAACTGGGTGAGACACACAGTCCTCCAGTAACCCCGATCGTCTGGAGCGTCCACTCGCACCTCCGACCCTGATGCAGAGGTCACGACTGGAGCGTCGGAGCTCAGATCGAGGGCACACACCCGCTGAAGGTGCTGATAATGATGGATAGGTTCGACCCCTGATTCGGTGCTCCAAACAGCGACACACCCTGGACATTCGGACAGATTTTAGACACGCATGGCGGTAATAAACGAACGCACTGACTGAACAAAAACCCTCGAACCTCTTACCATTCTCATAAGCAGCGCAGGCTACGGTATCGGTGACTCGTACCAGACTAACGTAAGGCAGAGGCATCTCGTCTCGGATGATATGAGCAGGCTGGAGATTCAAAGAGCCCGAGTCCCAGTGGAGAGTGTCCCATAGTCGCACATCACCTGAGGTATACCTGGGGGAAATGCCTAATGTTAGAAACGCTGAGTCGTGCAAAGCACAACAGGTTTTTTTTTGTTTTTTTTTAGAAAAGGTCTAAAGGATTATAAAAAGTAAATAGATAAACTGATTCAAACCCTTTTTTTTATTAATAAATCTATTTAAAAGGCAGGAATTGAAATTGGTAGATAAGTAAGGCAACAATTATAAATCGGCTATCATTATTATATTTATTTTAAAAAAACAATGTACCAACATACCAACAACAACTTACTTAAAACCCCCAGACTACTTCAAAAGTATTTCTCTATATCCTGAAAAAAAATCTCTTATACAGTATATGAGATGTGTTCAAGTCAAACCGGGACTTTTGATCGTCCAGCGTGACCGAACACAGTTATGAGTTAAAACTCCCTTTGTTTCTCTGTACATTCAATTCAAAAAACCTTATTTATCCCCATGGGGCAATTTAGGGCTCGCAGAGTAGTCCAGAAAGATCAGTGCAAATGAAAACATAATATAATCCCCTGCTACACTAATGCACTTATCCCAGTGTTTCACTAGTGCCCCACCCTCCTGTTAAACTGAACTTCCAGTCTCACACGGTATGAGTGCAGATCAATCCTGGCTATCGCACCATTATCACCCAAATGAGGATGGGTTCCCTGTTGAGTCTGGTTCCTCTCAAGGTTTCTTCCTATTGCCATCTCAGAGAGTTTTTCCTTGCCATATACATACACATTCAAATTTCATACAAACTTAAATAATTCTTTTGAGTGTGTAAAGCTGCTTTGCGACAAAGTCAATTGTTAAAAGTGCTATAAAAAATTAAATTGAATTGAATTGAACTAGCGCTTGGATACAATCAAGGTTGACAAGGTTCTCAGTACCCCGGAGCCATGATCGGACTGTCTGCTTCACGTCTCAAACACCGGCCTCCCAGGAACTCACTTTATTGCCCCAAACATGTGGATATGGCTTGGAAAGAGGTAAGAACTATATGTGGCAATAACTTCCAACCGAGTTCCTGTAACATGCAAATGGTGTTGATGAATGATTGTGTGTACAGTTCCCACAGACCGATGCGTCTCTTCTGCAAGTTGTTAACACTTTATTCGTCGATTTTCAAGAATCAGGTGTTCCACTCGTTCACAGGAACAACTGCAGTGGGCTCTGAGCCACCTCGGCTGGGATCGTCATTCATGGAAGTACGACCTTCTTTAAAACGTTCGCACCATTCAAATGTTTTTGGCAAAGAGTCTCATCACTGTACTGTGCTTGAAATCTCATCAGAAATTTCATCACAAGTCCCAGTTTGACTTAAATGCGCCTCGTACAATGTGGTGTCCCACAAGGTCCTGTTTTAAGCCCTGTACTGTTCTCGGTTTACTTCCGGCCTCTTAGCCGTAACACTTCCTCCACTAAGACTTCTTCATTCTTTATCTACACTGTTCCCTTTCAAGTCTTTGTTTCCTTCTCATGTTGCCACAAAGACTTTTTTTCACATCTGGATTTCTGTGAAACTGCGTTGTGAGTATGTATACCACTACACATGCTTAAATAAATTAAACTTCATGGATGTATAAAGAGACACTCACCCAGCAAGGACGAGTCTGTCACAGGACCAGACGTCACACAACACTTTTCCTAGTTCATACTGCAGCTGGCTGATGGACCCGACTCGATTCTATAGGATGCAGAAAAGAACTAAGATAAAAGCTTCCAAATTTAATAAAAAATTTAATTACGATATAAAAAAAAAATTCAAAAAGCATTTGATAACTGTTCCAGCATCTCACCTTCCAGTTGTATTTAACAGTTTTCTCAGTGTTTGAGCAGTCTCTCAGTGTGCTCTTCCAGCAGGGGGAGTCAGAGACACTTGCCCCTTGGTTATACCCCTCCTCAAGGAACAACCTGTACCACAGGACCTCGTCCTCGGCTAACACCCTCCATGATTTACTCACCTGACGCACAGGAAAGAAAAACTTCATCAGTAAGACATTAAAGAAAGTCAAACTCTGTGAAACTCCTTGCCACTTGATGTCAGTTAGAGTATGAAATAAGAAACACATATGATTGGATAAACCCTAACACGGGATCTACTACCAAAGCTGCAATGAAGGACGTTCCAGACAGCATTGAGAATGATTTCATGTTCTCTTTTTGTCTTAAATAGGACATACAATGGAAAATTCACTTTTTATTCATGTTTTCGAACAAAATATTTTGATAAAACTTGTTAATTCCCCCATGTAAATTTACAGACAGTACTTCACAACGTCTTAATGCAGACTGCGGTCTGTCGGTTGATAGACACCTGGACTTTGTATGTCTTGATATTAAGGCATATTACTTGGGGAAAAAGAAATAAAATCACCAGTGAAGGAACAGATTACCTGAGCGCATCGTCCCAGTTCAGCTTTGTCCAGGAACTGGAAAATCTTCAGAGCGAGTTCGTACGGCAGCTCGATGTCGAAGAAGGGGATTTCGTTCACCTCGTTCTGAACAGGTCATATGAAGGGAAGATGAAGAAGGGTTAGTAATGTGGGCAGCTGGTGATCTGGTGTCTTATCAACACTAAGCAACAGCATCATCATTCACTTTTGTTCCTGAGCGTTCAACAATTCATATTAACATAAACACATTTGCTGTTATACTGAACTTCCAGCCGCTTAACACACAGTATATGACTGCAATGAGGATGGGTCCCTGTTGAGTCTGGGAGTCAGGGAGTTTTTCCTTGCCACCATCGCTGTCGGCTTGTTCATCAGGCACAATAATTACAATTTATACATATTTCCACACATTTTTCAAACTCATTTCCATATTTAATTATTCATTCATTCATTCATTTATTCTTTACGAGAAAGAAAGGTTTTAGAAATATTTAAGGGTTTAAAGCTAAAAATAATCTGATCAGCTTTAACGTAATCAGTGATATTAGTTTTTCAGGTTGAAGCCCACGTACATTACATGTCTACCTGCAACAAAGATGAACTCTTAATTTTTTTTTTTTTTTATAGAAACGTTTGTGTTCTCGCCTTGTTTACACTAAGTTGTACTTCTTTCGTCATCAGCCAAATGCACTCCCTGTTCAGTAATCGGGGAGTGAATCACAGATGAGAAGTAGATCAGATAAACATGAAGTTTCATCTTAAAATGACTCAGGTGCGTTAAAATTCACTTATTTTCAGCGCTGTTATTTTAGCAGCGGAAAATATGAACTAATCCCGGTAAAAAATATTCAGTTTAGCTTTTCTAATTAATATCTATCGGTGCAGGTGTTTGTTTCCATTGAGCAAGTAGCGCATTAGTAGATTATTTTAAAGTATATTATTAAATCCGGCACATAACGTCGCTGTTACTCAACAATTTGATTTTAGGATAAACTTAGGTGGATATCTAAGTACTGCAAAAAGTCTTATTAAATTCGGTACATTACAAAAATGTCCACACAACATTTTGATTTCATTTATGGCGCAGATTTAACTTCTACCTAAAGACTGTCAGACATTTTCTGAGACTGGTTTCGGGTCCTCCGATGTATGAAACGTAAAGATATCGTTAAAAGAGCGAGTTCTGACCGATGTACAGACAAAACCTTTCTTTTATTTATACAGTAGAGATTGAAATGAATTTAAAAATAGTTTTTTAATTAGTGTTTCTATCTTCTAACACATCGGTTAATGAGTGTTAGTGTGCAGGTGACTGAAAGCATTAAGGAGAAGACTTTCTCACATCCTGAACCTACCAGATCCTGGATGAACTGGTCTATGAGTGTGAGATGAGCTTTCTTCTGAGTGTGTGGAGCAGAAAGGAGCTGATGATGATGATGATGTCTCTTCCTCCTCACTCTCTCCTCCTCCATCCTGGCCAGTAGAGGGCTGCTCCTTCCATCCAGCAGCCCCTCTGCGATAGACACATACCCAGGCTGATCCTCACACCTCTGAGCTTCTCCCACATCTCTGTGTCTGCTCTCAGACTGACCTGCACTGTCATGTTTCACCCGAGGCTTTTTCTCCAGCTCCTGTCTCCACCGCTTTCGAAAGTCCGAAAGCTCATCTTCGCCCTCCATCTCATATCCGATCACTATCCGATAAATAATTTTAATCGCTAGCACTTGTTTTTCTCTTTTATTTATTATTTTTTTTTATTGTTATTATTGCTGGGGCAAAACAATCGCCGCGGTCCGACCGCGAAATCGTTCCGGCCGGATCCCGCGTTCGTGCATAAATGGTTCCGGGTCTCAAAACAAGTGCAAAAAAAAAAGAAAGAGTCTGAAATCAAACTGTTCGTTATCTTTTTATTATTATTATTATTATTATTATTAGTTGTATTATTTTAGTAATGACCAAAAAACATAATAAAGAATATTTTCTGAGGTAATTTGTGTGAATTTCCTCAGTTTACAATAGGTGAGAAATTTGGCTGGTGCACTACAGGTTAGCATTGCACTACTGGTTTAGCAGCTTAGCACATTTTACTAAATATCATCAGGTATATTGCATTATCTTACTAAATGCTGACCAGCTAAAGAAACAAAATTGGTTGGAAATTACTATTTAATACACCAATCAGCCATAACATTATGACCACCAGTGTAACATTGAGTAAGTTCTCCCTTCTGCAAATAAAACACTAATTTCTGTCACAACCAGCATTATAACCCTCTTCATCACTAGCGCTTTTACTGGACCGGACTAAACGGGCCAGCTTTCGCTCCCCATGTGCATCACACTGAGCCTTGGCCACCCATGTTCACTGGTTTTCCTTCCTTTGATCACTTTTGGTATCGTTCAAATCCTTACACTACCGCTCAAAAACTTGGAATCACTTGAAAATTTCTTTGTTTTTGTTTAGTGATTTATTTTCTACATTGGTGGTGTAGTGGTTAGCACTGTCGCCTTGCACCTCCAGGGTCCGGGTCCGGGTTCGATTCCTGTCTCTGTGTGCATGGAGTTTGCATGTTCTCCCCGTGCTTGGTGGGTTTCCTCCGGGT
>JAQMYG010000014.1:20094115-20105918 GCA_030014215.1 Clariallabes teugelsi | reverse complement strand
GCAGAGGAGAAGCTCATTTAGAGTCACCAGCCTCAGAAATCACCAATTAACAACCAGCACCTCAGATTAGAGCCGTTCTGAAGGATTTACAGATCATAAGTAGCAGAAATATCTCAATATCAACTGTTCAAAGGAGATTATTGCATATTTCGTATAAACGCCTTCAGCATTGTTTTACAGTGTAGAAAGAAAAAAAAATCAGGAACGACCATGAAGTTACAGTAGAAAGTGATCCCAAACTTTTGAGCGGTAGTGTACGCTTGAACATTATTTCTGCTTCCAACACATCATCAACATCAGGGAAAAAAAAGGTTCACTTGCTGCCTATTATATCCCTATAGATATACAGCTATTGTGATAAGGGCCAAATTGTCATGGCTAGACGACTATTAAAGGAGTTCCTGAACTAGTGATACACTGGGATAAGTGCATTAGTGTAGCAGGGGATTATATAGAGAATTAAAGGGAGTTTTTACTCTCATAACTGTGTTCTGTTATTCTGCACAGTCAAAAGTCCTGGTTTGACGCCCATACTATATGCTTATAGGCAGTATTTATTTATTTATATTTATTTATAAGTGGATGACATATTAACGTACGTGCACAGTGGGTGACAAATATTTATGTTACAACAGAAATAGCATTTGCTTATAGACATAGAAAAGTTTATACCATATTCTAAATGGCAGAGAGCATGCAGAGGAGTGCAACTATGTGAAAAATTATTAATTTAAAAAGCATGCCATTTGATTTTAGAGTTACAACATGACAGTTTCATGACTTTTTGTTTTCATGAAATAAACACTGAGTAACTAATTTTTACCCTAAAATTTCAACCAAAAAAAAAAAAAAAAAAAACATAAATCATAAAAACCCATCTTGGTTATTTTCCTAGCATCCTCCATCTTTTTGATATGACTACATCTTCTTTTCAATATGCATATTTGCTCTTTTCACCATACTCGGCATGCAAGAATGTATGTGGAAAGGTCACGCCTTCATGCTTGCTGGGAATTCATACAGTATACAGTGGCTGGAGGTGAGATTTGAGAGATTTGGAAATGCCAACAACCTACAACTCATATCTTTGAACTGTGGGAGAAACCGAAGTACCTGAAGAAAACCCACCGAGCATTGGGAAAACAAACAAACTCCACACACACAGATTGGAGGTGAGATTTGAACCCTTAACACTGGAGGTGTGAGGCAACAGTTCCAACCACTAAACCCTTATGTCACCCCTTTAATATATAATTAGTAAGGACTGGAAATCACCAGGAACCTCTCTATACAAGATTATACGATACCTACAGTAGATACTAATTTTATTTGTATTGCGATTATTTAAGTATCACAATTTTATAACTACGGATTTATTATTATTATTATTATTATTATTATTATTCAGATTTTGTTACAATTCTAAATAAATCTACCACAAAGGATGCTGTGCTGCCTGCCAATGTATGAATATTTTAGAGTGCACCACCTGTAGGAGCACAGAGGAACTGCAACATTTTACCACCTCAAATGCAAACATGGATATTAACAGCTGTTATAAATAATGGAAACAACAGAATTTTTTTTTAAACACAAATAGTAGTATAGTAATAATTCCCCAAACATTTCAGTTGAATCTGATTTTCTGTTTTGCTGTTACTTAGTTAAGGTTCTTTTCTGTTTATTAACAATGCTTTACTGTATTGTACTACTGTATGCTTTAGTATTTTGTAAAGTTATTTACGGTCATTATTTTAAAAATAAATTTCAAACTATAATTCTACAATTAATTACTCTTGTGTGTTTAGTTTAATGACTGCAAATTTACACTGATTTACTGTGGAGTTATTTACAGAAAATTACAGCCAAATCATTTGATATACTGTATACTGTATGTACAGTACTTGATAAAAAAAATAACAGTAGATTTGCAATACTTTACTGTTAATATATTATTGAAGTTAATTACTGTAATTGTTACAGAGCTTAATATGTTTTTTTATGTTAACATTTACAGCATTTATATTAATTTACAGCGTTTTACTTAACATTTGTATGTTATAAACATTTAACATTTAATGAACATTACTTTAAATATGTTTCAATCTAAATATTTTGTTAACTTATCAACACTAAATACTGTATTTTAAATATGTTTTTGTAGGTTATTAGCTACTTAGTTAAAG
This sequence comes from Clariallabes teugelsi, assembly GCA_030014215.1. Lineage (NCBI taxonomy): Eukaryota > Metazoa > Chordata > Actinopteri > Siluriformes > Clariidae > Clariallabes > Clariallabes teugelsi. The sequence goes on along the minus strand of JAQMYG010000014.1, from coordinate 20,103,732 downwards.
TTCCTAAATATCTTTTTGTTATTAATGGTGAATGTACAGTACAATGACTTACAGTAAATATGTTTAAGAGGTTTTATGTGAAAAAATATTTCACATTTTACTGTTAACATGTAACTTATTTACTGTAAATGTACATGTTCTTAAAGTTGCTTACTTTATTGTAAGTATATTTTGTTAAGTTAGTTGCAGTAAACATACTGATTTTACTTAAATACACCTTAAGTACTGTACATAAAATGTAATTAACTGTAGAGCAATTTATTGTAACTGCATTCGTGTTATTAACTGTAAACATGTTTGAGAAATTATGTGGAAAAATATTTAAGTTTGTTGTAAACATTTTCCTGCAAATGTATGAATTTTTTTTTTTTACAGCAAATCTATGAACAAAGTACTTAAAAGACGTCTTAAGTAATTTTAAAATAAAATTTAGAGTAATTTACTGTAAATGTGCAAAAATTATTCATTTATTTGTTTATTTATTTATTTAAAATCAAAACCTAAAAAAAAGAGCATAAAAACCTGTGCGAAAAAAAGAAAAGAAAAAAAGTGCAGATCCGGCGATCTGTTGTGACGCCCCCTACTGGGGAGCTTTAGAAAGAGCAGCAAAATTTGGTGTGCAACAAATGTACAATACTTTACTGTAAACATTTGCCATATTTTTGGTGCAAATGTACAATCCTTTACTGTTAATATGTTTTGTTCATTTATTTACAAATACACAGCACTTTACTGTAAATATTTTTATTTGTCAGCTATTTGATGTAAATGTCCAGTAGTTTACTGTAAACATGTTTTGTGAAGTTTTCATTTACTGTAAATGTACAGCACTCTCCACCCACAGCTCTGTCAGTGATGATGAGAACAGACACACACACACACACACACACACACTGAGGGACTGAGTGAGGGGACTTGAAGAGTTAACTATTACCGCTCTCTTTTGGGAGTAGATGATGTAAACCTTAAACCATGTGACACTTTTAATAAATAATACCACACATGCGAAACAAACACACAGACACACACAAACACAAGGACACAGAGAGAGAGAGAGAGAGAGAGAGAGAGAGAGAGACAGACGATCCCGCTCCACAATAACACAGTGTTTAGCAGGCTAAGTGCGCGTGCTTACTTACCCGGAGGATGTGCCGTCTCATATGGGTGGAGATGACTTCTGCCGCACGCTTGCCTGGTCTCACTGTGTGCGCACAGACATGCTCGACACGGTGGCTAGCGCTCCGGCTGCGCACAATCGGCGACGAGCTGGAAACCGCGTGGGCTGCGGATAATCATAACAAAAGAGCCGCGCGTCACGCTCCTACTCCTACTCCTACCCCGACTCCCGCTCATTCTAACCCTCACACGCACACCGGCGGGAGGAGCGGCGACGTCTGGCTCTGCGGCGTGCACCTGATCTGTGCCGCGGTTCATGTGACGGGGCTCGTTCTGCTGCTCACGGGAAAGCGACATCTGTAGGCAGAGCGCGCGACCCGGGCTGCAACAGGTGAGCGTGCGACACAGGTGAGCCTCCAGCAGCACAATGCTAACGGGATTGTGTTTATCAGGGGACAAAAAGGAAATATGACCATGCACTCCATTATTACATAAAGCTCCAGTTTTCAGCTTGTTTTTTTTTTTTGTGATAAAAATATCACATTCTTTTTACATACGTCACGTGAATAACGTTAGGAATATAACACACGTGTAAAAGTTGCATTTTTTTTTTTTGCAAATTGTTTAATCATGTGAAAGAAAGATAGAAAGAAAAAAAGAAGGAAACAACGAAAGAAAGAAAGAAAGAAAGAAAGAAAGAAAGGAAGAAAGAAAGAAATTATCCATGTGTGGAAGAAATGACATGGAACAATAAAATCACATGCATGCAAACATGTGTCCGAAAAAAAAAACAAAAAAAAAAAAACATGGATTGCATAAAAAACATGAGTAGAATTCATGTCAGTGAATTTGAGTGACGTTTCTGTAAAGGTGTAATTGATGTGTAAAAAATGTAAAGTAAAAAAGAAAATTAATTAAGGTCTAGAATTTTTTTTCAACATTATGCAAAAACATTTTATGAGCATAAGTGTAAATAAAACTTAAATAATTATAATTTTTTAAATAAAAGTGTAAAAAATAAAAAGTATAAAAAGAAGTGAAGAATGAAGTGAAAATTTTTTTAAAGGTCTAAAACATATTTAAAACTTTATGTGCGCCAAAAAAAACAATAAAACAAAAGTGAAAATGGAATAAAAAAGTAAATAAAAGTGTTAAAAAAAACAAGAAGTGTAAAAAGAAGTGTAGAACTAAGTGTAAAAAAAATTCAAAATATAAATGTCTAAAATATATTTAAAACTGTGTACAATGTTTCTGTACAATGTAAAGAAAGTGCAAATGAAATAAAACAGATATAAATAACGGTTGTGTAAAAAAGTTTTTCTAATAAATCTTTAGTTACTCTGTTCAGTTGTTTGTTTAAATAACAATAAATAAAGTGTAAAAATAAAATGTACGTGTAGAAATGTGTAAAAAAAAAAAAAGCATTTCAAAACATCTTAGAAACTCTACATTTGAAAAATAAATTGTAGCAGTGGAAGTAAATTAAAAACAAAAAGATATAAGTGTAGAAATATAGGTGGATTTTTTTTTTATTCAAAAAAATACAAACATAAAAAAAGTGTTACAGAATGGTGGCAATAAAGCATAAAGAAAATATAATGTACGTGTATAGAAGTTAAGAAATAGAAGAAAATCCTAAAAAAGGGTGTAAACAAAGTGAATATAAAATAAAAAAAAATAAATGGAAGTGTAGAAGTATAGGTGTAAATAAAATAAAAATTGATTTTAAAAAAATGCATTTGTAAAAAAAAAAATTAAAAAAAAAGAAAAGTTAACAGTACATACAAGTTGTAAGTAAAATAAAATAGAGATGAGAGTGTGAAAATATAAGTAAAATAAAAGGAAAAAATTATATTAGAAAAAGTACAGGGGGGATGAAAAAAGGACAGTGAAAATAAACTGTAAATAAAACAAAATAGTGCAGAAATAAAAGTGTAAGTAAAAATTTAAATGTTCTTCAACTATTGTTTAAAAACTATAATTGTTTTGATTTGATTTTTGCTTTTCGTCATTAATAATTGTTTTGTATTGTCCGTTTAAAAATACCTTTAGTTTTATTCTTTATTTTCTATTATAAACAAACGTCAACACAACTAAGTAATTGTGAAAAAGAGAAAAAACAGCAAATTGTGAAATGTTGAGGTGAGTCTTAATGAATTGTTTTAATTTTTTATTATTTGTTTTGGTAATAAACAGAATGTGTCTAAACTGACATGGAAATTGAACTGGCTGAATACAGAGCTTAATATTAAATCCTAACGAGTGTGTATTATTAGGATCAAATATCTAAAAGAGCAGATTTCAGGAGCAGGTCTGAGCTTTTATTTTTGATGAGAAACGTGAATAATTGTAATACAAGTGAAAAACATTGACTTTGTTTATACTCTGTGTTCTTGGCCTGTTTCTGGAATATAATAAATCTCATTCCCTGTGCCGCAGGTGGGATTCAGACGTGAGGAGGGTGACGTGAGGAGGGAACGCAAGCAGTCCTCATCCCTGGATCGGTTCTTTTTTGTCCTCATGCGTACTTGCTGGTGTTTGCTGAAGTGTTTTTGGTCATACCATAACAACATCCACATGTTCACCTCACCCCCAGTCTCCCCCTCTCGGACGATCTCTGCTCCGTCGCATCACGTGATTGCCGAAGCCTCTGGCTTGCACCAGCTGTGAAATGATGTCATTTGGTGCGCGATTGTTTTGGTACGAGGCGTTCAGGTCAAACGTTGTCAAACCAACCGCGGGCTCTCCGGGGACGCCGAGAGCGCTGTCATGAGCTCACCGTCCCCTGGCGCTGGAGGGGAATGTTTTTTTCCCTTGGTGCAATCGGAGTGTGAAACCCAGTGACTACTAAACTGACTTCTATTTACTGCTAAACAAAAAAGAAAAGTGAAAGAAAAAAAAATTTAAAGAATGAAAATTTTGAAACGTCTACATGACGAGTCTGCAGAGGACGAGCTCTCGACCAAAATCTCTGCATATTGCACTCGAACTTTCCTAATAAGCTACGAACAAGTCAGGACTTGCTTTCTTTTCTTTATTTACATCTTTTTTCTCATTTCTATTTTCTTTATTTCATTTCTATCTTTCTTAATTTACACATTTTCTTTCCTTCTTTGTTCACATTGTTTCTTTATATATTCTTTCTTTCTTTCTTCCTCCTCATTTCCCTTTTTTCCTTCGTGTTTTATTCTTTCTTTCAACAATTTAAGCAATTTCCTTTTTTTCTTCTGCTTCCTCAAATCAGGATTTTCTTTCTTTATTCGATTCTTTTTTTCTTTTCCCCCAGATTTCTTTTTCTGTCTACTCTCATACCATCTATTTTCTTCTCTTACTTATTTTCTCTCCTTCCTTCTTACTGCTTTCTTTCTCTCTCCTTGTAACCTTTCCATGCTTTCTATTTCTTAGTTTTTTCCCCTCAATTTATTCAGTTTATTTATTCTATCTTTCTTTCTCCTTATTTATTTTTTCCTGTTTTTGCTTATATTTTTTCTCATAATTTTTCTTATGTCTTGTTTTTTCCCCCACATTCTTCCTTAAATGTTTTCTCTTTTCTTATTTTTCTTTTTGCTTCAATTTGAGTGTTTCTATTTCTTCTCTGCTTCTGTTTTTTCCCATTCTGTCTTTGTTTCTTCGATTAAGACAATTTTTCTTTCTTTAATAGTCTTGTTTTTACTTTCTTAATTTTCCTTTTTTAATAATTTCCTTTTTCATTTCATATTTTCTTCTTTCTTTCTTCAATTTAAGTAATGTATTTCTTTTGTTTTTTTGTTTCCTCCTTCTTTGCTTCACTGCTTCAGTTTAAATTTTAAAGAATTGTTTTTTAAATCAGTTTTTCCCCTCCTTCCTTCCTTCTTTTTTTAATTTAGGAAAATTCTTTATTTATTTTTATATTTACTACTTTTTTTTTCTCCTTTTTTCTTTTATTTCTTCCATCTTTTTTTAAACAATTTCTTCATTTCTTTCTTTCTTTCTTTCAGTCAGTTTAAGCAGTTTCTCTTTATAAATTCATGTATTCATATTTTATGCATATTTATTTACACTATAAATGCGATATATATTATATTCATACATGTATTTATGTATTTATTTATTTATTTATGGTTATTTCAATTTAGCCATTTTCTTTATATCTTTCACTTAACTTAACAGTTTAATTTTTCCTTTGTGATATTTCTTTCCGCTCCGAGGCTCTTTATTACGACGTGTCCGTGTACGCTAGACCAGTCTGAGCTGTATTCTGGCCTACTGTAGGTATTTCTCAATCAAGACCAATCTTTTCTACAGCTTTTAATAAAGGGCTTTGACTTGATGGTTGCTGGCAGTGTTAACGCAGAACGACATGCATACAAACTCTTCAACAGCGTAATGTGAATCCAACGTTTACATAATCTACAGTCTTTTCTACACACTGGATTATAAACCTAGCTCGCCTTACTCGTGTTTTTACTCTACGTGATTTAGCCCTGCTATTTTGATATTGTGATTTTTCTGTGATTTCTGCCAATAAAATTCTTCTGAACTGAGCAAAAAGGAAATGATTTGTAAATTTCTTCTTTGTTACTAAAAGAGGCTTTTAATCGAGGAAGTAAAAACAAAAGTACAGTCAGAGATTATCATGCATTAGAGGATTATTGAACAGATTTTTTTTTTTTGAAAGCTGTGAGATGAATAAAGTATGCTGCTGTGGGGAACAGTAGGGGGCAACACTGCATAAATAAACAAGCCTTTCTCTTTCTTGAAATTCTATAATCGCTGTTACAAGTTTTATATACGCTTAATAAGTGCTGATGCAGCGGAACAAAGCAACGTTCCCTCTACAGTATGGAAAAAGATGTAAAGTCCGTGCTACGAGAAGTGATTATAAATCCAGCCTTTATGCAGCTTGCTGGATCTTTTCCATTTCTTATGCATCTCTTCCATTTTTAATTTGCAATGTGAACACAAATCTTATTTGTTTTAATCTCGCCTAGATCTACAGTAAATAGTGGTGCGATCAATATCTAGGAAGTGATCACTCCCCCTATGTAGTGCTTTAATGGGAGTCTAACGTCAGTAGATCTGAAAATGGGCAGACGTGGTGCCATCCTTCCAGCTGCGCGGTGTTTCCACGACGACGGCACGGCACAGCGGACACGTCCGTTCCCGGTCGAACCACAGACACAGACAGTCTTCACAGAACACATGCTGAAGGACGAAGACAAAAAGTATTCAAATCAAACACACAAAGACCTGCATATATTTATAGACACGCATTACATATTTGTACTATAAATTACATACATGCTATGCAGATAAGGGAAAGAGGGGGGGGGGGGAGTGGAAATTAATGAGCAGAAGCTGCAAAGTGTTTATACTTATGTGTCAGATTCTGGCAATTTTTTCCCCAGCATGCCGTGCAGGGTTCTTACCTGACAGAGCAGAGCGATTGGCTCTCTAAACTCAGCTTGGCAGATTGCACACACATCTCCTGCCTCATTGCACTGCTGTGTGCTGGCCCTCATACCGTAACTCTGTGTTAAACACACACACAAACAGATAAAGCCATAATTAATACTAAAAACAAATGTCTTTTAAGGGAAAGCACGTCATAAATAACCAATATCACACGAGAGGGAGTGCTGTTGTCATGAATATCAGCACATCAGCATGACCTCGAGTGTGATATTGGTTTTATACAACAAACATCATTTATTATCAACAGATTACAATATGATTTCTTTCTTTATTTAACCAGTTATTTTGTTCCACCAACACACATCCTTTTGCAACTGGTCGAACTAACTAACTAACCCGACTATCGGAGCTGGCGACCGTCATTTAGCGTAATTAACAGGGTGGTTCTGCACATTGTGCACATTGTCTTGTGTTAAATTCTTTCCGGTACTACAGTATGTGGCCAAACAGTGAGGCGCCATGAATAAACCATGAATGTGGTGGACTGTCCTATAAATCTCATAACTTTCTATTTATATTTCGCTTTAGAATATCAGCCCTGTTAACCTCTGGGTTTTAGGGTTAAATCCCAAATAGCATTAAATGGAAATTTAGTTTGTTATGTAGGGTGAATAATCCCTTGTTCCACACACCAAGTAATGCCCTTGATCAGGGGTTAGAGAGGGATTTAGGATTCAGCCTTGTGTTAGAAGCTAGATAGCTTTGTAGCCATAAATAAAAGAACACAGCCGGTTTAGAGAGGATTCAGGTGTCTGGTTCCTCTCAAGGTTTCTTCCTGTTACCATCTCAGGGAGTTTTTCCTCGCCGCTGTCGCCGTCGTCCTCGGCTTGCTCATCAGGGACAGTCTTATCATTTTGATTCATAGATGTTCACATTTCATACAAACTTAAATAATTCTTTTTATTGTGTAAAGCTGCTTTGAGACAATGTTAATGGTTAAAAAAAGCTATACAAATGAAATCAAATTCAATTGAATTGATTCAGAACAACTTACAGATTAGCAGTGTTTTATTAATTGTTGTTAAGATGACATAACGTTATCAGATGTGCTTTCTCGCTGAAAGTGCTCCTGTGACTGGTCTTGAATGTGGGTTTTGGCAGGAAGCTCCTCTCTCCTCCGTACAGACTACTTTAACCCATGCTAGGACCGATAGTTAGTGTAATTAACCATTATTAGAAAACCTGGGACATGGTAGTTAAACATCCAAGTGTTATTCACTTATTCACTGTTTCACTTATGCAAAATATAACCCGAATTATAGAATGCTTTAGGTACTGATACACACTGGCACAACTTGTGTAAGAGATGAATAAAGGACTGACCTGCGAGCTACAGAGCACGGCGAAGGCTTTTCGAATCCCTGATATTCTTCCACACAGGTCAAATGACTGGAACGAAAAGAAAACAAAAAAAAACAAACTAAGATGACAGTAAAGACACAGTTGGATAGCAGGCCATTTTTCTGATTTGCTCAACTGATTCCTGTATAAACTTCTGAGCCTGGATAAACCTACTCAGTGTTTGTGGTATGGGGTGCGCCAGTGGTGTGTAACATCCTATGAAATGTGTAGCCTTCTCAGAAGAAGTCTCACCATGTGTGAAATACGAATCAACAATCATTTAAGGAATGAAATAGCAACACCGGAGACTCCTTACCTTGCACAGGCTGTATATAATAATCAGCGCTGCACCCAGGAAGTAGCTGCTGGATGGATCCTCGCCCATGATGTACTTGTACCACATCTGGATGGGCACCAGAGCGCGAAAGAGCTGACTGAACTCCTCGATAAGTAGATAGAGCTTTCCCTGTCAGCATACACACACAAATCACACAGGCTTACAGATTAAAGTCTCACCAGCACATCTATTGGTTATAATGATCCTGAAGTTCCTTATGAATCTGACAAACATTCAACCACTCGTTCTTGAGATATATTGCGTTAAGGATATTGCGTCCTGATTCCCAGACAGGCCGATGCTAATAAAAACAAGAAAGTAAAGTGAAGTTCCTGGAGCTAAACATGTACAGTACAGTAACATCTTAGCATGACAAACAAGAAGAAAGCTATTAAACAAAAACTATTCTGGACATTTGACCTTGCTCTGACCTTGACCTTATTTGTATAAAATCGAAAAATCGAATCAGATTTTTTTTATCTGAAGCTGCTTTTTACTAGAATAGTTTTCTTGATAATAAAATATCTCGCTAATAGGAATATCAGAGGTGAATACAAACAACCTGAGAACATCATGTCTTGGTGCCACCGTGTTTTCCAGGCATTAAAAACAAACAGGAAACAAATAAAAATCTCACCCAGCCTCAGAAGGACACTGCGTGAGAAACTCTCAGCTCAGCACTCACTGCAAGACATGCAGCATATGAATAAACCCTAGCTGAGTAAACAGGTGTACACGTTCATTCATTACCCACTCGGTCTCTGCGCTACTCCTTCTCCCGTTCACAGCTTGCTGAAATGTCATCCCCGGAGACATTTCTCTTTCCATTATTGGAATTTAAAATTCAACAACTCCATACCCCATGACTAATCCGAGGCAATAATCAGAAAGAGGTTTAGGTCAGAGATTACTGTTGAGTTAGTTCACTTTTAATGCCAGCTTGTTTCGTTTTCTTGGAAAGCTTCTGGACTGCTTCTGGGGTCGCTCGGTCTGACGGGATTTGCCAGCGGTGTCCAAGGGGTTCGAGCCAGTCCGGAGATAATTTCTGCAGCACTTGCTGCAAAATTGGTTTAGCCGTGTCGATGAATGTCCAAAAGTGTTTGATCAACCGTAACCAAGCTACTGTAGCTTTAGTATGGCCAAGTAAACCTGGTCTTCTTTAAGTGGTATTTGTTAAGTCTAGTCTCTGACTGTGTAAACTTGATCATCCTTTCAGTGGTATTTGTTATGTCTAGTCTCTGACTCAGTAAACTTGGTTAACTTTAAGTAGTATTTACCGCTTTAATCATACGCTAGATTTAATTATATCCCATGGTATAGATGTCTCTAATATAGAGATTTTACCTCAAAGTGATGATATCACAGATCA
>JAQMYG010000014.1:20071663-20082475 GCA_030014215.1 Clariallabes teugelsi | reverse complement strand
ACGGTATATGTAGGGCTCAGGACTGTGCATGTGTGAGAGACCGTTTTTTTTTGTTGTTGTTCAGCACAATCTAGACAAACTGAATTTAGTTTCATTTTAATCAACTACCCAAGCATGACTGTTTTTTTTTTTAATGGGTCACATAGGCAAAAAAAAGCACAGATACACATTTCCATAATTGTTCTTGGGATGTTTCTATGACCAAAAAATAATTACATGCAATTTTTTCAATTTAAGGTTCTACATATGTGCAATTTCATTCCCATATTCCAGCAGTGGTAAAATAAATTAACACGTTACAAAGATAATGATAACTTTGGTTTCACCTGACATATCAAAAAACGCAAGTGCACAGTGGTTTGATGTCTGAAGCCTCAACGTTATGATTGGGTAGTTCGTTAAAATGAAATTAAATTCACTTTGCATATTCAATAACCGTCTCACTGTGACGAGCACTGTTGATTGTTGAACCTTTTTCCCCGATGGTGTTCCAATACTTCTGGCCCTTGAGAATCCAAGAAAACTGTAAGCATTAATCAATTTTTCAGCTGATGGTCGACTTTTTAACTTTTTCTCTGTCAGGTAGAACCAAAGTTATCATTACTTTTATAACATATATACAGTACCTCTACTGGAATATGGGAAATGATGTTCCAAAAATTTTGAACTTAAAACAAAACGAGAATATTACTACTATTATTATTATTATTATTGTGACTCATTTCTGCACTTTGGCAATATGAATACAAATATTTGTCATGCCAATAAAGAAGAAAAACACATGATCGTGTGTATCTGTGCTATTTCTTTGCCTATGTTACCCATTTATTTATTTATTTTTGCTCAGTCATGTTTGTACAGTTGGTTAAAATGAAATAAAATTGTGTTGAAAAAAAGGATGTGTCACTCTATACTGCACAATCCTGAGCCCTATATATGTTATACAAATGTAAAAACAGCCAAACAAAAACAATGGCTAAAATGCTCTGGGTTTTAAGGGCTACAATGAATGTGTTAAACCAGGAAAGAATCAGCATCAGCATCCAGCATCAGCATCAGCATCACCTCCCAGACAAGCCCCTGTCAATCAAACCCTAGGCTAGCAAGTAGCAAGTGTAGCTAATAAACTAAATACAATGCTATTTCAGGTCTCCCAAAAAACATGCTTATTCTTTATAACCACACAGACTTCCAAACAACATAACACAGCAATGTATTTCACCACAAACAGATCAATCTTACCTTTATCATGTTGCTTGTTACAGATGCCCCTGTACCACTATTGTTATTATTATTGCCTAAAACGGAGCTCGAAAAGAGTCGACTCTCTGAATTCATGCACTATATTAAACGGAGTCGGTTCTGAATCATAAGAATCGACTCGCTACAGATTCTCTAGGCTAAACCTCATGTACAAACCTATCAAACATGTACTTCACTAGATAATAAAAAAAAAATATACATGTAACGCGAGATATTTACAAAGAAAAAAAAGCAGGTATTTGGGTTTAAAACAACAATAGATCATTGACAGTAATCAGAATCGGTTCCTAATCGGAATCGAGTCAAAGTTTTGAACAGTCATTGCTACAATATGAGATATCCATGAATCCCAAATAGCATGAATATAAAATGTTATAAATTATTTTGTATAGGGATATATATATGCATATTCGCGTTTCTATTTCATATATTAAATGTAAAAAGATGTTCTTAAATCATTTATCCATCTCCTAAAGTCTTTAAGGCGGGACTTCCTGTTTCCGGGGCGGGGATGATTAGCAACTGACCAATCAGAATGCATTCTGCTTAAACACTTCCGCATTCGCGAAAAAAAACTTCTATTTTGATAATGGCTGTCAGTTTTAATGCCTACTCGATTTACATTACTGTTCCGAATGTCGCTGAGCTATTAATACGATTTCTGTATTATTCGTGATATTTGTTTTATTACTTTTTAATTTACTGGAACACACCGCTTATTATTATCGAATTTATTTGACAATGGTTAATGCTAGCTAGCTAGCTAATGTTGAGTAGCCAGCTGATTTAACCGGCTGTGTGTGTTTTGGAGTTTGTTTCGAGTTTGTTTTATTTTGTCGCTGTAGTATTAAACCAAATTTGAGTTAAGTTTGGTTAGAATATTGGAAATTGCTTAGCATACGTTTTTAAATGTAATATAGGCATCTAAACTAAAATGGGTTAGCTGTTGGTGAGTGCGCATGCGCGTGGTTGCATGGCCTGTCATGTTTTTTTGTTTATCATTTAAAGTGTGTATTAAAAGCAGGATTTCAGCTAATTTGAGATCCACCACAGAGTGTTTCTTGATCCGATCCGATCTAATCTGATCTAGTGTTCATGTAGCTGAGCAGCAATCTGATTGAGCTACATTCATTGCAGGTGAGTTGTTCATTAATTCATAAAGGTTTATAAACATAAAGCTTATCCACTAAATAATTATACAACAGTCAATCAGTTCCGACAACGCAATCTAATCTGATCGGACGAGAAAATAAGGTGATAATGGACGGTGTTCATGTAGGTGAGGAGCGCCCTGATTGAGCTACTTTTCATTAAATCATTGTTTTTTTGGTTGTATCCGATCTGATCTGGTCAGATCTGATGTTCTTGTAGTCGAGGAGCACGCTGATTGAGCTTCATGGCAGAGGAGTTCTTGGTCGTATCCGATCTGATCAGATCTGATGTTTATATATATATATGAGCAGTAAACTGAATGAGATACACTGTAGAGGATTTCTTGGTCATATCTGATCTAATCTAATCTTATCTGATGTTCCTGTAGCTGAGAAGCAATTCGATTGAGCTACATCGCAGAGGATTTCTCGGTCGTATCCGATCCCATCTAATCGGATCTGGTGCAACGTCGAGACCCAGCCGGCTCCATGGTTCTGCGCAGGCTGCTGCGGAGGCGCTGGGTCCTGGGGGTCGTCTTCGGCTTCTCCCTCATTTACTTCCTCACCAGCACACTCAAACAGGTGAGTGATCGCTTATTTGTGAAGATGATGGTTATAACACATTTGTAACCTGTGCATGTTTTTTGTTTTTGTTTTTTTAGAATGAAGATGCAATGACTAATGCATTACGATGTGTTAATACAATAATCGAACAATACGAACTTATACTGTACAACCGCCTGTGAACTAAAAAGAAGAAATATTTCTCTAAGAGTGAGAGAGCAATTAAATTGAAATCGAGTTTTCCAATAATAAAAGTAATATAATGATAAAGATGATAAGGATTTGGTAAGAAGTTACCAAAATAAAATAGAAGGCTACAAATTAAGCAGGATTTACAGACTTTACGCTAAGAAATTATAAACTCTATGGTATAAACGTGTAAAAATATCTCATGTTGTGATTGAAGTACGATTGAAACAGCAGCGATGTGGTTGTCCTTGTTCCAAAGTGCAGTTAGTCCTCATTTATGTGAAAAATGAGCCGTGTGTAAACAAGAACAAGAAATCTGCAAGATATTATCAAATATTTAACGTAGTGAGTAATGTGCTCCATCCTGATTCTGATGTGTAAGCAGGAATACCGGGTGTGTGTGTATATTGTGTGAAATAGAAAAAAATTATAATAAAAAAACAGCTCAGAGTGCCTGAATAGCCAGCATGAGGAAGAAGCTCCTCCTCCTCCTTAGTCTGTCTGTGTTGGTCTTCAGGGCGTGTAGGATTCGTCTGTCCTGCATGGTCCAACTGATTCCCAAACCAGGTCGAGATGTTCCCTGTCAGGATGCTCTCCATGGTGCAAGGATATCTGTTGGTGGAGCAAAATAAACAAACCATAATCTGTTGTGGAACTGTTGTATAAAATCAACATCTTATTCAAGGTCATACCGTGCTGTATTCAGTAGTACATTGCTGAATATGAGATATGACTTATGATAGGATGTTGACTTGTTTATAGTTCATTAGACATTATACAGTCAGGGAGAAAAGAAAGTACACCCTCCTTCAGTTCTTAGTTTTAATTTATCAACGACTGAAGAAGGCTTGTGTCGTCCTCACCAGTCTGCATAAACAGTGTTTATAAGCAGTGTAAAAAAACTGCTGAAGCATTTTCTCAGAATCAAAGTGAGACAGTGAAATAAATAAATTAATGAATGAATGGTTAAATATTTTTTGTAGTAAAGCGTGAAATTACAATAAATGTTTATAATTTTTTTTTTTGTTGAACCTAATCACGTCAATCCCATAGAGTGTCTAAAAAGAATGAGAAGAGCCCTCTGACATCACCTATAGGTTTTCGAAGGAGCAGTTTTCAAGCTCAGCAGTGGGAGCTCTGGGGCGTCGTCACCTTGGCAGGAGCTGACTCCGCCTACACCCTGGTTAATCCATAAATGAGCGAATGGGCAGATGAACGGAGCCTGGGTGTTACTTGGAACATGCCGACTTACCTCAGTTGCCACAAGCTTCGCTTTAGCTAACGCATTTAAATTCCATGTCAACTCCTAATTTTTTTTTTTTTTTAGGTAAAGTTAAACTGACTTACAAACAAATTCCGTCCAGGAAGCACGTTCGTAAGTCGGATTTGTTCTTAAGTCCCACAAAGTGAGTCTTGTACGCCATAGACATGAATATACAATGTATATCATAGCAATCCACTTGACTAAATCTCTGTCCTCTTTCCCCACACTGCCATTATGTGGCCAAAAACCATAATCACGCGTAAGGAAATTAATCTCACACATCAAGTGTAACAGCGTCGTCTCTGCGCCTTTAAACCGTGAGGGAAATCCCGGACGGCATTTTGTCTCAGAGCTGTTTTCCACTGTATTGGACTGTGAACTCCCACACACACACTCACACTCACACGCACGCGCACACACACACACACACACACACACACACACACACACACACACACACACAATATACCGGACTTTGGACATTTTATACATTCACTTACTCACTGAAAAGATCATATATAATTGTAAATATTGGTATCTGGTGGACTGCAGTGTAAATTTTTTGTACAATACACGTGAGCTTCTTCTTCTTATGCCTAATTTTATGGATTAATATAAACGTAACTGATAATTAAGAATATATAACATAAAGAAATTTCCACACTGTTGTCAAGACTGGGAACTCTAAAAAACAACAACCAAAAAAAAAAAACGGTTAAGCTAATGTCTTCAGCTGCAAATGTTTTTTTTTTTTTTGTTGTAATTGGCGGGGGTTCACTCACATTTTTGGAGCAGAGTGGACAATCGAGGAACTAGTGGTCAATCGAGGAACTGCGCGTCTTTTTGCACTTTCTTGCATTGGCTTCATTTCATCCACCAGGTACAGTGCACTTCTGTTGTTTCTCAGTGAGTTTAAAACTGATCGTGATGCGATGCGTACAGGAGGAGCGGAGCGTGCGGGATCGGACGCTGCTGGAGGCGAAGGAATCCGATCACCCCATCGCGTGGAGAGTCAAGTTCAACCTGGGAAACAGCAGCAGGCAGATCACGCAGTGCAGGAACTCCATCCAGGGGAAGAGCCTCCTCACTGACGAACTAGGTAAATGATGTCTGATAAACGTCTGATTAATGGAAAACTCCGCCCTGAGATTTAAAATTACATTTAATTATAATTTTAAAACTCTCCATTCGTGTCTGATCATGTATGTTGTGTCGATGATCATCTGCTCAGGTTACGTGTGTGAGAGGAAGGACCTGCTGGTGAACGGGTGCTGTAACGTGAACGCGCCGCGCTCGGGGCAGTACATGTGTAAGAGCTGTCTGTCCAACGGCTGCTGCAGCGTCTACGAGTACTGCGTGTCCTGCTGTCTCCAGCCTGACAAGGTGCGTGACAGGCAGAGGACACACCCTGCACTCAGATCTCTCTCTGCTGCTCACTAGTGGGTGTTCTTGTATTATGGTCCCTGACGTATTCAATCTCATTTATTTTATGTTGTATGGTTTTATTACAGTATAAACATAAGGTTAACTCTTTCATGCTTATTGTCTACTTGAATGGGGAATTCTGGACATTTAAAAAAATTTCTATCTATCTATCTATCTCATTAGGATAGCGTTTATTAAAGTGTCTGCCCCCAGTGGGCTTTGAAGGTACTGCAGGTGAGCCAGAAAAGACCATTTACAGTAATAATTAAAATAAAGAAAGAAAAGAATGAAAAAAAAAATTTACAAAATAAATATTTTTGTAGTAAAGTGTGAAATGACCTAAATGAATTATGATAAAATATTTCATTTAAAAAAAAGTAATCAGAACTTAAAACAAAGCCATGGGATTTACATATTAATCATATTCTATCAATCTTGATTAACTTTTTACTTAAGATAAAAAAAATGTATATATTAATAACAAAAAAAGGAAAAACTGATGTAAAAAAAAGTTTATTATTTTATTAATTAAGATTTACTTTTGTACTTTTTGTTTTGTTATTATTATTAGTAGTAGTAGTAGTCGTAGTAGTAGTATAATATTATTATTATTATTATTATTATTATCATATCAGGCATAGGTTTTTTTGTTAGTTTTTGTTTTTTACTCATGGACAATAAATGTACAATAAATGTAACAGAAATAATGCACTATTCAAAATCATATAATTTTAAACAAGTATAAAAGCATGTTTAGATCTGCTTAAAAATAATCTCTGCACGAGATAATTTTTAAGGGTTAAATTAACAGAAAGGGTGGCGAGCTGTATTTAAAGTGGTGCAATACATCCTAATCAGATACAAATAACGATAATAATGACGGAAAACTTGACGGAAAGACTCGAGACGTACTCGCGTAGACAGGATGCCACAAGAGGCGACAGAAATATCACATGAAAGAGCCATTTTCACTTTGATGCATCACAAGCAAATGAAGCAAAGTAGGTGGGGAAAAAAACTCCCCTGTTCTAGGCCCGTATTAACCGTAATACACATTTGGTTCTGAATGTTGGAAGCGCCAGACAGTTACAGGTGGTACCGTTGTGTTTCACCTCAAATTATTGAATTATATATTATTATATACATGATTATATACATTTTGGATATCAACGTGCCATATTAATACTTAAATATTGATCCCATCTCTCTCTCTCTCTCTCTCTCTCTCTCTTTTTATCCATTTTCTCCGTCAGCAACCTCTCCTGGAGCGCTTTTTGAACCGAGCCGCTGAGGGATTTCGGAATCTCTTCACCGCAGTAGAGGATCACTTCGAGCTGTGTTTGGCGAAATGTCGAACCTCCTCGCAGGTAACCGTCAAAAACTAAAAGAACCTAAAGGAAAACTCTAATAAATGTTGCAGTATTAGAGAAAGGTCCTGTTACACAGAGGCTGCTTTTACACCAGCAATCAATTTGCAATATTTCACTAATTTTCACGTTTGTTTGTTTGTTTATTTATTTATTTATTTATTTCCCACATAATAATATAATGAACATTTTAAAAAGGTGCTTAATTTAAGATATCTGGACATTTGTCTCTCATCTTATCCTTTTTCGGGTTCGCTTATACTTCATTCTGTGAAACTTAGAGCTGTTGTCCTCATTAGTAGACATTTTACAGCATCATCTAACGGTAGAAAAAGCTCCATACACTTATCAGTAGAAACACAAGAGGGTGTCAAACTCAGTTTTCTGGTCAAAGACAATGCTTAGGTTTTATACTTATCAGGTCCTACTTGAAAATATACAAGGAAAAATTTTAAATGCATACAAAATAAAAATTAAAACTCAGCGCCTTCTGATTTCTCAGTTAATTCTGAAAGATCAACTTTTTTTTTTTTTTTTTTTTTTTAATAAATGTCTGTAATTCCTAAATGCTTAATGCCACGCTTGTTTTAAATCCGCTTTAATTTAGGATGAAAGTCAGCACTTTAATACCATCTTGATAGCTTAATTAAAAATTTATTGTGCTGGTGTATGGAGGGGGAAAAAAAAAAAGCGAAACATATCACCAAATACTTATGGCTCCCTCTGTGTGTTGCAGTGCATTATGGTTGTAGAATCTAGAAATGATTAGAAGACAAACTGGTCAAAAGCTAATCCTCGTGTATGCCGGAATAATAAGATTTACTTCTTAATAATAATAAAGTGTGTGTGTTTGTGTGTATATCATGTGATTTTTTTCTTTCTTCAGAGCGTCCAGCACGAGAACACGTACAGAAACCCCCAGGCGAAGTACTGTTACGGCGAGAGCCCCCCCGAGCTCCTGCCCATCTGACGGAGGAAAGTATTTCCATAAAAATATTCTCTACCTCTCGCCTCCTCCGCTCGACTGTATCGCCCCAACCCCCCTCCGTCCCCCGTCAGCACGAAGACGTTAAAACATAAAGCTGTACCCGGTGGGGGTTGGAAAGGAAATTATAACAAATAATTTTTAAAAAGAAGAAGAAGGACGAAGCGTAATCGTGTCCAAGAAGCCGTCTCGACCTCATCTGTTACTGTAATCTACATGATATTTTGGGTTCATGCCACAGGAACAGGAGTTCCTATGGTTGCCAGTTCCTTACATAAATTACTCTTTAACAGGAAATGTGTCACCGGACTGATGTCAGAGGTTGAGCTCAGTATCAGATGCGCGAGTGCGCAATCTTGTCTGGAATAGCATGTGAGCGCAATAGTGAACGCACTCGCTAAGCGTCAGCGGAAGGACCAGATCGGACCGCGAGCATCTCTTGAGACGCCGATTGCTTGTTAAAAACCTTGCTTGTGAAGTGCTGCGTATTAAAGCTATATGTTAATTTAATAAACACAATTTTTAACCTCATGTCTCGTCTAAATTGTGAAAGAAGAAATGCTACGTTCTGAAATCTTGAAATTTCGTGTCTTTCTTTCTTTATTTTTTATGTTTTTAAAATAAACGTAACTTATCTATGTAGTTTTTTAATTCATCCATTTATCCAGCTTGGTCAAACAGTGACTCACACACACCCACACACACTATTTCAACACTTGCCTTAAAACACACACTATATGAATAGACTACCATTTAACTAACTCGGTTATACCGCTTATTCATTATATACCGCAGCAGTTTTTACAACAGAGGATATATGGCACATACTTATTATTGTTACATTTCCAGTTGTGTAACATCTGTGGAACAAAGTAGTTCCTCTTATTATTCACGCTATATGACCGCATAGACACCATAGGTGGATGAAATGGCACTGATGAAATGGCACTGAGGTCACTGTAGGCATTAGATAGCAATGACTATTGTATTAGAAGCATTAGACTCTTTCCTTCTGCACCTACAGCATTTAGCTTAGATTCTCTTAATCACATACTGTAGACACAAGTGTAGACACTCGATCGTTACCCATTCATTCTCCGCCACGCCAATCCCTTAGGTGAAACTTAATCATCCTCCCACTGCTGCATACACTTTATATTGCACATTGACTTATTGCACAAGTGGCATCCTATCATGGTACCACGCTGGAATCCACTGAGCTCATGAGAGCGACACATTCTTTCATAAATGTTTGTAGAAGCAAATTTTATACAACTGTAACCATGGGGAAGTGATTGGAACAACTGAGTTCAATGATTTGGATGGGTGAGCGAATATCTTTGGCAATCTAGTGTAGCTATAAAGCAGTAGGCACATTTTGTCCTCCCTCTCAAGATCATTGAGACAAACAAAAAAAAAAGTTTTGTCAGGTTACCAAGAATTTGGAAATCTTTGAGTCTTCCGTTCTAAAGACTCTCTCATGATGGAAAACTATTTCAAAGTGTTGCAAAACTCTGAAATTGGAGACTTCTTCATTCTAAATCTAAAAGACATGTCTGCTTACAGAAAACGTCTGCAATTAGATATATAGATAGATAGATAGATAGATAGATACTTTATTGATCCTAAAGAAAATTTGTTTTTGTTGTCGTTGTTACTACTGGTAGACTTACTATAATGGAACATAAATCACTTCTGAACAGTAACCTCCTAAAAGAACCTAACATTGCACCAGACCAAAACCTTTCCTTAGAAGTTCATCTCGTAATGCTTTCCTGAAATGTTTTTATTATTTTTTTTGTTTTTACTTATTTTTTTCTTAAACCTAATACACGAAACTGAAATTCAAATGAGCCTATTCTCATTGGATGTTCTCTCGCTATCTCTTGACACAAGAACAATTAATCATCATGATTATCTGTACAACAAATCCTGAAACCAAATTAGTAAATTAACAAGAGCCAAGGCGTTTCATTTCTACATACGACATGTTGATTAATTGCCGGCATCTCGGGGGGATTCCTGAAGTGTTTAAAGCCCGAACTGCGCACCTGCTTCTGCTAATGACTGCTGCTTAAAGTTTAACCCGAATTTAGTCATGATCTTTTATATAGTTTCATTATATATGTAGTTCTGTGAAAACGTATTCGCCCCTTCCTGTTTTTTTTCTCTTTTCATATTTAGGACTTTTAAATGATTCAAATCATCAAACAAATGTTAATATTACACTAAGATAACCAGAGTACATACAAAATGTGTATTGCACATTTCTTTAGATCTTTTAGCCGGCTTCACTTTGTCAGACAGGTTTTATTATATGAGATTTCTTGATGCAACAGATCTGGCAGTAATCAGGCCTGGGTGTGGCAGGTAAAATTTAACTCAGCTTTCCAAATATCACAGGTTAATTTAAGATTTAGCAAGGGGGGGGATTACTTTTTCACACAGGGTCAGGTGAGTTTGGAAACCTTTTTCTTCCCCCTAATAAATGAAAGCATCATTTAAAAACTGCTTTTTGTATTTATTCATGTTCTCTTTTTTCTCATCCGAATAATTTGTGTGATCATTACGCAAAGATTAAACAGGAAGGGGGCTAACACTTTT
>JAQMYG010000014.1:19891659-19902033 GCA_030014215.1 Clariallabes teugelsi | reverse complement strand
CCTCAGCAGCGACCTCATTTCCCCTCTCGTCTGTTCCAACCACTCAGCATTCAGCATCACCAGTATAACTAATCACCTGTCTGATCATCTGTCATCATCTGCACCTGTTTCTCACTGGTTCATGTCTTAAGTTAGATGCTTTTGATGCTTGAATGATTGAATGATGATAGTCACTGTTTGGTTCAAAAAAGAAAGAAAAAAAAACATTTCTTGGACTTGATTGAAAAATTATATACAAAAACTTGCCAAAAAATAAGAGCCAAAAAAGCCTGGAGAACTGTTCCTCAAAAGTGCATTAAAATATAAGAAAGCAAATCAAAATATGAAGAAATAAGAAGACTTTTGCATGGTATTATACTGTAGACTGTATATAACTTTTAAAGCTTGCCCCAGATAAAAAGCTGAGAATGGTTAACGGTTCCCTTGGAATGTTCTTTGAGAGGCAATGGTTGGTTTAAGGTTTCTACACAGAAACTTTAAGGATTCCGTCAGAGAGGAACATCCTTTGCATGTTTTTGTTGAGGCTGCTGCATTGTAGGGTTTGAGGAAAATTGCACTGAACCATTAACTGAATGTCTGCAGTAAAGCTGCAGTAAAAAGCCTCATCATGGGATCTTTGAATTTGGTAAAAAAAAAAAATCTACAGTAAAAACCTGAGCTATTTGTTAGGGGACATAAAGACTATACTAAAAGGCCATGTGATCTGAGGAGCCCAGATTGACCCTATACCAGAGTGATGATGGGCGTGTCAGGGTAAGAAGGGAAGCGCATAAAGCGATGCACACATCATGCATAGCGTCGACTGTACAAGCGTCTGGAGGCGGTGTTATGATCTCAGGTCTAGACTCAGCAACATTGTGCAATAAAAGTCAGCTGACGACCTGAAGGTACTGAATGACCAGGTTATCACATCTATGGGGGTTTTCTTCTCGGATTGTTCAGCCATATTCCAGGAAGTATGGAACATGAGGAATCATAAACACACATGCATTGGCCACCACAAAGCTTAAAATTGAAAAGATTTAATAAAATCTTTGAGTGTGCAACTTTTTTTGGCCAGGCAGTGTAGCTCCTGGTACAGGGACCTGCATTCAATCTTCAGTTCATAAGTACAAACCTTTTTTCTCAATGCTAGGTTCAATTATTGTCTCCGAGTGTAATATGGGAAATAGTAACCGAGAGCTGACTCACACTTACACTAGAAGTCTTCTAACCTGGTGCTTCATACGGCACAGTCCTTTCACTGCTCATCTCTTTTTGTTCTCTTTGAATCTTGACTAATGAGTAATAGCGTAGAAAAAAAATATGTAGGTGCATTTAGACAGGTTAAAGAAAAGCCCACACACGTAGATGCTTTTCAAACTAGTCATTTGAGCTGCGTTATTAGTTTGAACGTCCCACATAAAAATCACGAGACGCGTGAATACCTGCAGCCTGAAGAATGATTAGCATAAAGCTTTTTTTTTTTTTGCCTTTTTTTTGTCTGTTTGTTTCAGTTTACACAACGTATCATCTTAATTGATCTTAACGGAGAGTTGGCAGGATAGAACAATAAATAATTAAAATGTCCAGGTTTGGTTTGCTTTAACACCCTCAAGCTCAAATATTTGACCTTTTTAATGCAAAATGTATGAGAAAGAAATCTATCATGGAAGGAAAAAAGGATGGACTAAAACTAAAAGAGTTGTAACAAAGTAATGTCTTTGAAACACTGGATGAATTTCTATTCATCATTTGGTGGCTTAATAGTACAGTACAACCAGACCTTATATACAGTAGGAATATGTGGAAATGTTTATAGTGATTGTGACAATTTTGTCCTTTGTGTCATGTTTGTCCTTTGTGTCAAAGGACAAAAACGGGCAAAAGAATGTTGTTTTCTGTTTCTGTGAAAATTGATATTAACAGACATGGCAACCATCAATATAGCCGCGTGTCTGTCTTTCAACAAGTCATCCCTGTATGAAACATTGTATGTCGTTAATGATCTCATTATAGTAACCTTGAGTTACTAATGAGAGTAGGCGTTCAAGTCAAACTTTCAAGGACTTTTGATTTTGAATTTTGCAAAAAAATATTTTTTACTTTATTTCTCTATACTGTATTATCCCCTGCTACACTAATGCACTTATCCCAGTATTTCAATTCATGCTTGGATACCATCAAGGTAGAAAGTTTTCTCAGTAAGAGCCATGATCGAACTGACTGCTTCACATCTGAAACCCTGGCCTCCCAGGCACTCCATTAATGTGGTAATGGCTCGGGGCGAGGTCAGGACCGTACAGAGATGTTACAATAACTCCTAGCCAAGTTCCTGTAACGTGCAAGTGATGTGGGTGAATAACAACTGTGTGTACAGTTCACACAGACAGATGTGAAATTTAATCACAAGTCCCGGTTTGACTTGAACGCCCAACTTGTAGATTCGTATGGCGTTCCCATTCAATATTACGAGCAGCCGTTGCCAGTGTATACAAGTATAATGTTATACTCTCACCTGCATAGAGCTTTTTGACATTCGACGATAATAAATTAATTAATTAAGAAGACCTAAACACTGTTTCAACCAGAATTTTTAAATCTTAGTTAGATTGTTTGTCAATGTTTAAAAATATGATTCTAAAATAAGAAAAGTGAGTGGATCTTTCCAAATTTCATTTCCAGGATTCTACATCGGATAAAATAAACAACCCAACCTGGTGCTAGAATCTTTAGTTTTAAGTAAGTTAGACTTAAGATAAGATAAGATTATCTCTCAGACATGGACGCAACCTTAGGATAAGAATATTATGTAATCCTGTGGTGTCAGAAGAAAAATACGAATTAGCATCCAAATTAAAAGATGTTAATTTTCTTCCCCCATTTTTTTCCCCCACTGCACCAGATCCCTGTGATTTATTGGAGGATTTGAGACATGCCTGTGTTTTTATGCTCAGGAAAAGCCAACGAGTAATTGGAATATAGTCTGATCCCTAACTCCGCTCATCTTCAATTTAATTGAATTGAATCAGATTCAATTAAAATGCTCTGGCTTTTGATTGACAGTCTTGTGATTTTCAATTATAAGGTAAAAACTTGGATGTGTGGGGAGAAATCGCTGTCATATGATAAAAGCGTTCATATTTATGACGCTGTAAAGCATGCACATCACTGGGGAGTTGACTTTCTTTTCTAAAAATGGCTAACCATCGTTATCGATAGACCTGTTTATTGTAACCTTTGCCACCTTCGAGCTATCAGAACATTCGCTCAGGTGCACAATTAAATAGGAACGAGTGATGATATTGGTCAGGAGAGTCTTCCTGCTGTGATTCAGCTTCATCATGAAGCACCCGACTCACTCTGCTTGCTTCAAAGCTGTATCTATGAATGAAATAAAGGAAGTTTTGTTTTTGTTTCAACCAGTTATTATAGTAATACAGCTGAACCTGTTTCTATATATATGTGGTATTGATTACACTTATTACAGTCGTCAAAGCCGGAAGATGGTACATTAATAATATGTTAGAATTAGAGATTCTTATACTAATACAAATTCTTACCTTCAGTATGAAAGAATATAACCGAGGAATGTAATCTGAACTGCAGTTCGAGTGTAAAAAAAAAAAAAAAAAAATCTGATTATGATTCCAAAAAGATCCGCATGCACTGTATTTCTGTCTTTGGTGTTAAACCACAGCTTCAAATGAACATTTAATTAAAAACAAGTGTGATACTGAATTAATAGAGTTAACTCCAGAACCAGGCAATTAAAATGAGCATAAAATGAACACGATATATATATTGTTTTTTTCTTCAAAATGCAATTTTTCTTTCTTCCAATTAATAATTAATAAGACCTTCTCCGAAGAGCAGAACACCTCTGAGATGCTTCCTTCAGGATAATTAGGTTGTAGAGGGGTTTTGGACATTTGGCCATGCACAAAAAACTCCTTTTTTCTTTGTTTTTCATGCATGTTTAATTCTAATTGCTTAAATTCCAGATACAATTTGTTTCCCACAAACGCATACTTGTGGTGGATATTACCTTAGGTGAATCTGGGACCTAACAATATGAGATTTTTTTAAACAAAAGGTTTAGAAATTTTGTACAGCAAGTCTTTATTTATCACATATACTGTACATTACTGCACAGTAAAATTCTTGAATATACTGTACCAGCTATATGTACTACCAGAGGGCAGGATCAGTCGTGTTACACCACCCTTGCTCAACATCGGCAACCTGGTGGAGCCGGGGCTTAAACCGCCAACCTTCCGATCAGTAACTCAGTTTCTTAGCCCTCTGAGCTACCACTGAGGGAATATGTGCCTTGCGATGGATTCAAAGGGCCCCATGGCCCCCGACTCCCCTGGGATAGGCTCTGATCCATGTCATTATAACGGCTCATCATTTATTCATCAAATTATGCCGAAAATTGGCTAATAACTTTCAGTGACATCATAGTGTGACCAGAATCCGAGAACTTAACATAAAATTCACCATACTTTAAAATTATGTCATAATGGTATTGGTATGTCCCCTTTAAATGCATGTACCAACTGTGCCCACTGTCTTTCTGGTGCATCTGGGCAACGATGACACAGGTGCTTGGGCCCGATCATTGCTGCTTGCAACTATACAGTATTTATTCATTTTTCCTTTACGAAGTGTTTTATCCTGCCAGGATTGTGGTGGATCCTAGATATCAGAGGGAATATACCAAGGGACTATGCTCTCTTACACAAAGAATTAGTGTCAATTCATCTCAGCCAATCAATTTACTTGGGATGTTTGAACTCAAAAGATATTTTGGGTTCAAACCAGACAACTTGAAGGAAACCCCTGAAAATATTTCTGCTTATTCTCTGCTGATTAAAGTCTGGAGTTTACTCTATATTGAATTCTGTCAACATAAAATGAGAAACATAAAAAATAAAAAAAATCAAGGAAGAGGAGAACAAAAGAAAGGACTGAAAAACATAATAAAATTCCAAAATGAAAATTTTTTATTGTTGTATATGTATTTTTTTTTTTCATAAAGGATGAGTGAAAATAAAGAGCTTGTGATGAATAAAGCAGTCACTAAGCTGTGCACCATAAGGCATCTGTAATTACAAGCATTTACTGTACACACCTACAACCTACAGTACAGGAACTCAATCATGGAGAAAAGTCAACTGAATATTCATACACAATTACAAAAACAGAAATAATAATAATAATAATAATAATAATAATAAAAATAATTATACATAATAAACTCAAACAAGAATTAATAAATAAAGTCTTAAGGAACGTGTAAGATGATGAAGAAAGAAAGAAAGAAAGAAAGAAAGAAAGAAACACGATTTGTAATTCCGTCGTGAAATTGCATTTCATATACAGCTACAAATCCTAACCGAGCTCCATGTCACCATGAACACACCTGGAAAGTTCCTGTTTATACATCACTCTCCTTCCTGACTCCAACCTGATACAATAGAACCTTATAGAATAAACCAGATAATATCACATTTAGTGTTTAAAACGTCTATCTTACATTTTTTTAAAAAGCTGTCTAATGATGTTATCGTGAATAACTCGAAATATTAGAATATGTATGATATTATTCTAGTTAAGCACTATTCTTTACATATGATCTTTTTGTTAAAGAGTTTGTCATTCTTTCATGCATTTACAATGTTTAAACTGTACAAATAAAAAAAAACAAAAAAATCCTCGGAGGATCTCAGGGATCCCGAAATAGACATCAGAAAGCAGCGGCGGACCTATAAGCGGTTCGAGACCTGGGTATGATGGAAAATTACATGAACAGGACGGATTGTCTACACCCAGAGTGTACAGTATGCGCGTGGAGCCGTGATCGATGATGACTATGGACGGAAGCTCCATAGTCATGCTGATAGTCATATGGACGCCTCCGTAGTCATACGGTACTGTGCAAAAGTCCTGAACCTCCCCATCATTGCTTTATATTTTGCTTCCAAAGAGCCAGATTGTATCTTTAATGTTGTAAAATCTACAAATCTAATTTATGGCATGAACCAGTGAGACTCAGGTGCAGATAAGGACAGATGATTAGGACGTTGATTATTTAATGGTGATGCTGAATGCTGAGTGATTGGAAAAGACAAGAGGGGAAATGAGGTCGCTGCTGAACTTGTTATTTGTTTGTGCAAATTTTGACACTCTTTAGGCACTTTACAGTCTGTCATAGTAACATATATCTTATGGTCCAAGCACTATGACATCAGTCCTATTACGTCAGTGTGTGAAGGCCCCTCTTATTCTTCTAGGGATTATTATATTATTTTCCAACATCCAGGGCTTTTTGGGGGCCTTACCATGCAAATCGGCAGACAGGTTGGAATCTGCTGCCACTAGGATGCCTTAGAGTCTGGGCCTCGGGGTCCTCACATGCGATTTTGCTGCATAGCTCATACACACTTGCACGCATGCACACGAAACCCAGTACACATTTAGAGCACATTGAGCTGAACAACTTTCACACTGCATGTCATGGGCTCAACTCAACAGGAAGTCAGTTATTTTGGATCGTTTGCAAAATGCACCCAAAAGATTTTGATGTACTCTTCCTAGGGGATTTATACGATCTGCAACAAACCAGGCCCATGTGATCTAAAGACACTGAGGATGCAAAATTGCAGAGGGATTTTTGATATCTTAAACGGGTCAGCCATGACTGTGCCTTAAACTTACATGGAAAAGTGGTTAACTTTCTGCGTGACATTATATTAAGTGACATCACGTAGAGTGAGATCACATTGAGTGACATTACATTGAATGACATCATAGTGTGATGCTTTTTTTTCCAGCATCTGGGGCTTTTTGGAGGTCACAATGGTATTGGTACTGTATGTCCCCGTTAAATGCATGGCGATAGCGCAGGGTGCATGGGCCCGCTCATCGCTGCTTGCAACATTATTTGAATTTGATGTACATCATTTAATTTCATTTAATTTAATACAAAGAAATGAGGGGGTCCAACACTTTTGCACAGTACTGTAGGTCAAGAGCAAAATATGGAATGCCGTCCATTGCATTTTCTACTTTTTAACGCGTGGCATGCAACAGTCATCGATGTTTCGTAGTATGCTCTATATAGTGTATATACATGGCGACGGATAAACCTTGTATCGTACAACGTGTTTTAAAAAATACGTTCCGACCTTTTTCCAACACATCCATCGCCGTAAGGACGGCAAACGCAGCCCTCGTTCTTTTTCCATAACAAATCATCATATTCATGTATCTCAATAAAATATTATACAATTCAAGCATCTGGAATCGATGCGTACAATCACAAAAGCAGCAGAATGCCCCACATTCACCCCCCCCCCCCCCCAACCAACACACACAAACTGTTTTTATCTTTCGTGATTGTTTTATACCTTTACTTCTTTTCTATTTCATTTAGTTTTAAAAAATAAGTAGATTTGTGCGTCTTCAAAGAGTCCTGAAGCTGTGGGACTTGAAATGGCCAACACACACACACACACACACACACACACACACACACACACACACACATTTCCCAGATTATCCTTATGAGGACCATTCTGATTTAAATATTAACACAGCTAATGAACGCTATCTAAAACTAAACCTAATCTTAACCTCAATAACTAGAAGGAATCATTTTATCTTGTTAAAATTTTTTTTTGTAAATTCAATTTTGTAAAGTAAGTGGGGACCAACCAAATATCCTGACAAGGTTTCTGTTCTTGTAAAGACATTTAGTCACTAAGTTATAAAAGCATGCACAAACACACATACTGTACACACACAAACGCATACATAATTAAAAAAATTAAAATAATAAAAATAAGCAAATAGAAAATAATAATAATAATAATAATAATAATAATAACAGTAATTGGACTGAAAGCAAATAAATAAACAATAGTTCGATTCACAAATCCAAAACAAAATTAAAAATAAAATACATTTTACACGGTTATGAAAATAAAAAATTACAGACGCACGACTCACAGGGGGAAAAAAAAACGATTTGCATTTGTTCATAAAAATGCATCATCGAACGCACTGACATGGCATGTGACTGAACAGAAGTTCATCAGAAATTAATCATGAACAAATTCAAAAGTTTTCAACACAAACAGGTTGAACAGATTAAGGGGGGAAAAGAAGAAAACAACAAAAACAAACAGCGAAGTAAATAATAAATAATAAAGGAATTTTTTAGTCGTCCATACACGATAATAAACAATAAACAAAAGAACAAGATGCAAACTTGATGACCACACGTTCATTCCAGCAGTTTTCCCCCAAGTGCACAGTTTTCCCACAATGCTGCACGGCTAACGCCAGTAAGCTCACCCTCCAGGACTTCAGAGTACTGTTTGTTTGTTTGTTTTTTTTAAACCTGGCTCATTTTACATACTCAGCTGATTTCCAGAAGTGGCCGGGGTGCGAGAGGCGGCGGTTGCGCTTGGGCAGTTTCTCCAGCAGCTCCATCAGTTTGGAGAAGCTGGGCCTCTCGTCGGACTCGTGAGCCCAGCAGAACATCAGGATGTCCTGAATGAAGGCGAGAAAGTCCACATAAACCTACAGATCTCATGGAACAATTTTTCAAGTGTTTTGTTTACCTCCTTAAACATTTCCACAATTTGTAGAGTAATTCAGGAATTTCATAACAATAGGTGTGAATATTTATGTAATTACAACTTTTTTCCATTTAGCCACAGCTGAATTTCCATACGGTACCTCGGCATACAGTACAAGCGAACAAACCGAGCCAAACCGAACGGCAAATCGAACGCCAAAAGTCACGCGTACGTCCGGGACCCATTAAAATCTTGTTTGCATCAGTCGAATGCCAAGTGAACCGAGGTTTTTTTGCATTTTATGCAAGATTTAGTGAAGATATCATGCACCATGGGTCCAAAGGTCAGGTGTAGCTCAGTGATTAAGGCAGTGGACTAAGGTTTGGAAGGTCCTGGGTTCAAATCCCACGACCACCAAGTTGTCCCAGTTGGACTCTTAAGCAGGACCCTAAACCCTCAACTGCTCAGCTGTACATTATAATGAGATAAAAATGAAAGTTGCTCTGGATAAGGATGTCTGGGAAACGGGATTGACTTTCGCTTTGCTTTTTAAAGCAGCCGGTGTCAAGAGGAATCATAAATGAAAATTTAATGAGCTTTATTGTCTATTTATTTCATATTTGACTTTATTTACATGTCTTTTATAAACGTTTTGCTTGTTTTTATATGCAAAAAAATGATTAAAGTGTTGGAAATTGGTAATATCGGTAATATTTCTGGGTGACAGGAACAGATCATCTGCATTTACATTATTTCCCATGGGAGGAAAATGTGTTCCGAGATCCGAAATTTCGCCTTAAGAACTCGCCTCCTGAACGGACTGAATTTGTGTGCCGAGGTACCGCTGTACTGTATATAGATTTTCCCTCTACTTCAATATTATCAGCTACATCAATCAGCCATAATGTTAAAACCCACGGACAGGTCACGTGACTAATACTGATTATCTCATTACACTGGCACCTGTCAAGGGATGGGATATATTAGGCAGCACATAAACAATCTTGAAGTTGATGGGATGGAAGCAGGATAAACGGGCAGGCGGTAGGATCTGAGCCACTCTGAGACAAGAGACAGAGTGCGATGGCGAGACGACTGTCTTTAAAACAGCAGGTCTCAGGAAGTGTTCCCGGTACACAGTGGTTAGGACATACCGAAACTGATCGCTTATATCATGTGTGTGTGTGTGTGTGTGTGTGTACGTTATTTGGTACACAGATGGCACAAGGATGCACTACAAAAAGAAAGCAAGTCAGCAGAGGCAGTGTGATGCTCTGAGCAGTGTGCTGCTGGGAAACTTTGAGCCCTGGCATTTACATAGATCTTATGTACAGAGATCCGGTTCATAAAAACAATATCCCAGATCTTAATCTGACTGAACATCTGTAAAATGGATGTGCTGGACAAACAAGTCCGGTCCCACTTCAAAACTTACAGGACACGTTCAGAGGTCTAAGGAGGACAAAGCTGTTTTTTTGGCAGCACATGGGGGACCTGCACAATATTAGTTAGCTGGTTTTAATGTTATGGCTGATGTATAATGTGTAGATTCATGGAGGTGTAAATACTTACTGTATGCAATTAAACAAAAACAAAAAAAGGTTATATTTTATCCAATAAAAATATACAGTAAGCACATCTAAAGGAAACCTGGTTAAGTACAGGTATATAATCTTCTATTTCCCACCTCACTTTCACACACACACATTACATGACTTACCTGTAAGTACTGCAAAAAAATGTTGACAAAGGAATTAGTGCAGTAATACTGTATAAATAATATAGTAATATTAGTAAGTATATA
>JAQMYG010000014.1:19845237-19860413 GCA_030014215.1 Clariallabes teugelsi | reverse complement strand
ATAGATAGATAGATAGATAGATAGATAGATAGATAGATAGATTATGACTATTTGCTTATTAAAATCCAAATGGCGACTCTTTCTTTGGCTGGGAAGGGTACGTGTATAAAGGTTAGACATGATGATATTATTATATCACACATTATGTGATGTAGTAAAGTGATATAAATGCTTTCTCTAATATTGTCTGTAAATGTGTTCAAATCAAGTCTTAAATCAAGACTAACACTATTTTTCGTTTTGGACAATAAATCAATTTTTCATTTGTTTCCCTTCCTGTAAATCTTTTCTAGTAGATAAGCTGTGAATAAAAGTAGACTTTATTGATTTTCTTTTCCACTCAGAAAACACAAGGGGCCTGAACATTTTTCACTGGACTGAAGTCGAATTGGATCTAATCGTGCGATACTGATGACGATGGTCTGAATGCAGTGCAACATGTCTGTAAATTCAAAAGTACATCATGAACATTGTAGAAAAGAGAGCTGACTTACAGTACTAATTCAATTACAAGCCAGTTGTGATTATAATGACTAAAGTTCCCTTGAAAAGAAGAAAGCCTAGCTAGAATTCTGACACGCTCCAATCAGATTGAAGCGAAACCAATAATTAGACATAATAATAATAATAATAATAATAATAGTAGAGAAAAGTTTGCAGGTGTTTTATTTCAACTTCACACAAAAGTCTACATACAGCCTTGATTTACAACCCCGAGTGTGATATTGATTTCCACCTATTTGTTAAACTAATCATAATCTGTTTTCATATGATCTGTAAGAAGAGTGTGTCCGAATTGTTTAAGTTTTAAGATGAATTAAGAGAAAAATAATTATTGCTTGCTGTGTCCTTATACAACTGTAAGTTCTGACCGTGTAATCTGATTGGGCGAGAGGCATTTCACAATTGGTGATATGGAGCATAACAGCACTGGAACGCTGTTAGGTGTTCTAACAATCACTAGTTATACTGTAAGTCGTTCCAAATTGCCTCTGAACCGTCCTTGTTGTTTTATTCCTAGCTGGACTAGTTTAAGGCTTTGGACTACTGATCGGAAGGTAACAGGTTCAAACCCCACAACTACCAAATTGCCACTGTTGGGCCCCTTAAAATCAACTGTGCAGATGTATAATGAGGGCGTTTACCAATTGCCATAAACGTAACACATGCTACAACACTAACTAGCTTCTAACACAAGGCTGAATCCCAAATCCCTCTCTAACCCCTGATCAAGGGTACTACTTGGTGTGTGGAACAAGGGTTTGTTCACCTTATATAGAGCACTAGCTTGCCATTTTACACTATTTGGGATTCAATATAATATAGCGGGAATAAGTGGAAATATAAAGTAAATATCATAAGTTTCTCAGGATGGTCCGCCACCTCCATGGCTAAACAGTAACAGTAAGAGTTTAAAACCCTTTGTTTTCACCCCTGTAAATTACTCTAACTGTCGGTCTCCAGCTCTACCTGTCGCTGCTAGTTAGTTCCGCCAGTCTCGGAAGGATATGTGTTGGCTGAGCAAAATAACTGGTTAAATAAACAAATCATAATCAGTTGATAACTAGGGCTGTAGCTATTGAATATTATAGTAATCGAGTATTCTACCAAAACTTTAATCGATTAATCGAGTAATCGGATAAAATGTACTTTTGCTTAATTAAACAGCAATGTAAAATATATAAGAGAAACAAAGATTAATTGGTTTTCTTTTTAGAAAAATAAACTTTTGTTTTTTAAATGCATACTGCATTTTATCAAAAATAAACATCGTCATTATTTACAATACAAGGAATAGCTGAAAGTTGACTGAGATGATTTAAGTGCATTACAGTGACGTACATTCTTATTTTAAAGCCTTTTCTCAGAAGCAAAAACTTAAAAAAGGTATTTCAAATGACTTAGCATCAAAAAAACTAAGGCACGCATTAAAATAAATAATTATACAAAAACACTAAGTTGTGCAACTTAACTTTCAGAACTAAAAGTTTCAAAATCTACCGCTCAGGAAGCGCGCTGTGTCACGCCAAACAAATAATTGTGCAAAAACATAACGCAAGCTTTTAAAATTAACTAAAAGAAGCTTCGATCATTTTTTGTAATTGAATTACTCGATTTACTCGAGGAATCGTTTCAGCCCTATTGATAACAAATGTTGTTTGTGGAACTGTTGTATAAAAGCGTTGTGCTAAATATCGGCACGTGTCTATGGCTACAGTTAATCACAGCCGTGCTGATATTCGGTACGACAGCAACCCCGAGCATGATATTTACAGAATATTACACAATTTTTGAAAATAAGTTATAATATATAGTCCTGTCCATGTCAGATGTTGAACATAATAACTGGAATTATGTGGAAGAATAGCCTTCTTCTACATAATTAAGAAGGCTTTTTAAGATAAACTGCCACTTATTTTACCCAGCTGAAATCCAAATCATAAGTTAGTGCACTGACTTACTTGCAGGTTTTGCACTTCAAGCCGAATAACATTCCTTTCCCACAAACGATACAGGTCTGTGACATCCAGTATTTGGTGGAAAATCTGTAAAAGATAGAATTCAAGAGTGTGGGTCATAATAAGGCCATTTCAGATATGCTTTTCAAAGGAGAATAAAAGTTATCGCAATCTATTTTAGAAAAAAAAAAAGAAAAGAAAATGACAGTATTAATGTGGCTCGCTTCAGGCGTAAAGATTTGCTTTGCCCTTTTGACTGCAATTCCCAGGATGGTGCGATAAAGAATCCCGACGTGTCAAAGAGGCGAGCGTATTTGCCCAATGGCTTTTTCATCGAGCGGCGAACTAGACGAGACGCTATGCACTCTTACTCTAATCTTCAGAAAAGAGTAATTTAATTGTAACTTTCTGCCTTTCGGGTTTTTGTGCGAAATGATCAGCTGTGCGCTTGACAAAGGTTCCAGGTTGGACAAAGACCACGAGGATACGCGAGCGGACGAAAAATGTATCATTATTATTCAAAAGAAACTTGAGCCGCTCAAGACACAAGGTGCTCTGGGCCTCTCTTTTTTTGATTCCCTCTATGAATATGTTATTAGGAGCCCTATCTGCTCCTCAACAATAAAGCGCTATTGAGATGGCTCTCTAAGCACAGAGTCCCTGCAGAAGCATGAGCACTGACAGCTAATGGAATATGACTAATCCACTCCGACAGAAGAATTGAAATGTCCTCGTTTAAATTGAGCAGCTCTGTCTAGTTAAAAAAAAGAAGGAAAAATAAAACGGTAAAGAAAGGTGAAGGCCATGGAGGCCACGTCAGCACACTTAGATGGGATTTAACAGCTGAAATTTAGCCAGAGTTTTGGCGAGACGTTTTACCTGAAAAAAAGAAGTGATTCACAAGAAGCATCACTGTGTTAAAAAGTCCCAGTTTGACTCGAACCAAAATCTGTAAGAAACCTCAATTATCTGTTCTTTTCCTTTAAAACGGCCTTAAAGGAAAAAAGAAAGAGTCTCAAGCATGCATTGTCTATTCAAAGCACAAATGACTCAAAAGCAGTGATAATAAAAGTCCAAGTGAAATATGAAATTGAAATACTTTTAAAAGAAGTGTGACTCCAGAGTAAATATTCACGAATAAGTAGTCCTGTATACAAATAATCCAATATTCAACTAATTAGATCCATTAATTTCTCATTCCTATTGAATTTCCTTTATAGTCCATATTTTATGAGGGGTTTTCAAGTGAAACCGTGACTTTCTGGTGAATGAAGGCGTAAAAAACTGATTGACATTTACAGAAGACTTCAAGTGAAGGTGATAAGACTCTTAAAAAAATGTTTGAATGCACCACTTGCACATTACAGGGACTCGGCTGGGAGATATAGTCACACCCCCGTACAGCCCTGACCTCGCTCCAAGTCATTTACACATGTTTGGGCCATTAAAGGAGTTCCTGGGAGGCCGGCATTTCAAACAGGAAGAAGGCAGTCCGATAATGTCCAAGCACTAGTGAAACACTGGGATAAGTCCTTTAGTGTAGCAGGGGATCATATAAAGAAATAAAGGGAGTTTTAACTCTCATAACTGCTCTGTCTGCTCTGCTTCTGCACTATCAAAAGTCCGAGTTTGGCTTGAACGCCCCTTGGCTTATATATGGAAACTTATGGTAACCCAGTTTTACACCGGATGTCCATCCTGACATAATCCTGCCATTTTATCCGGGCTTGTGACCCACAGTGGCTGAGTAATATGGGGTGTGGCAACTTGAACCCCGAGC
The DNA here is from genome assembly GCA_030014215.1 of Clariallabes teugelsi. Classification (NCBI taxonomy): domain Eukaryota; kingdom Metazoa; phylum Chordata; class Actinopteri; order Siluriformes; family Clariidae; genus Clariallabes; species Clariallabes teugelsi. Next base: position 19,856,174 of record JAQMYG010000014.1, on the reverse strand, counting down.
CTCAGATACCCAAATCAATAGCCTTAGCCGCCTGCCTGAGACACTACTCCCATAAAGACGTTGTTAAACAGTATATGGAGACGCACTACTGGGCAGATGTTTGGACGTCATTTTTATTGATGTCTTTAATACCATCTCATAATGTTTAAAGCCATTATTAAATAGTATTAAAGACATGAAGCATATGCCCAGTAGTGTGTCTCCATACAGACAGGACTGTAGGGTACAGAAGTATCACACTTGTAGATACTCTTCTTGAAAGCTCACACCAGTGAATATTATGCAAACTGTCTCACTCATGCGAACGGTCTCATTTCGCAGGTACCGAGACACAAATGTTGCGTCCGTAATGATGGAATTAGCCCACAGTAAATTGCTTCGAATTCACTAAAGGTTCACGCTTCTCTGCTCCTATCAGTTCCAGTGAAAGAAGCATTTCCTCACACTCTTCAGGGTCAACACAATTACTCCAGTGTTAAACGAGCTTCAGGGCCAGTTTAACGCCAGAATCTCTTGCCTTTTTTTTTCTTGAATCTATGCTTGTTCTTCATTAAGCAAGAACTGGAAATGTCACTGTGGGAAGAGAGGGGCTATTTATATCACTAATGACGTTATGATGCCAATTATACATGTTTAAAAAAAAAAAAAAGAAGCAAAAATCTTGTTTGTTGTTAGCAAGTTTCATAATTCTGCATCTATATTTATTTTTTAAAACAATCCAGCTCTGTAACCATGTATAAATATGCATTTAGTAGTTACAGAATTTTTTTTTATAAATTAATTCATTGATTTATTTATTTTTTTTTTACAACAATGTGTTATTTTTTTTTTTTTTTTTTTTTTTTTTTTTTTGTCCAACCTTGGTATCACAAAGCCATTGGGTTCCATATCAGCACCATCCAAGAACTAAAACGAAAACTTATATTTAGAATTTTTAATATGACTTTCATATTTTTAGATATTTTATGTTGCTTTGAAATTCAACATAAAAAGGAAAAATCTTAAAACATGACAGAAGTGTAAAGACAAGGGTGTTCAAGTCAAACCATACGTCGGTAAATGATGATCTCGGCTCGAGGTGGCTCGAAACCCAACGCAGTAGGTACTCATGAGACGCATCTGTCTGTGTACACACAATCTGTCTGCGAACCCACACCACTTGCACATTACGCAAAGTCGGCTGGGAGTTATTGCCACATTTCCATACACTCCTGACCTTGATTTCCATATGTTTGGGGCATTAAAGGAGTTCCTGGGAGGCCAGCGTTTCAGATGTGAAGCAGACAGTCCGATCATGGCGCCGGCGTACTGAGAAAACTTTCTACCTTGATGGTGTCCAAGCACTAGTGAAGCACTGGGATAAGTGCTTTAGTGTAGCAGGGGATTTCTATCTCTCATAACTGTTTTGATAATCTTTAAAAGTCCCAGTTTGACCTGAACGCCACTTGTTGTTGTATTCATTCATTATTAGTTTTGAATTGTGAAACTTAAAGCCTATTATTTTTATATCTCTTTGTCTTTTTATGTTTTGTCCCAGTTTCTCTCCGGTTTGGCCTCGCCCAGGTAAAGGTGAACACGTTCTTTCTCTAATACATATAAATATATTTTTTTTAAACTGTTGAAATACTTAAATCAATACTGACATACGCACTGTATGATCCTGAAAACAAATGTAATTAAACTAATCTTACTTACTTACTAGACTGGGAAATACTCCATATACCTCACACTCCATTACACATATAATGTAACTCCTTCATGTTGTAAGCGTTTTTTCCAAATATCCTTCATCGTTCTCTTTAATACTCAAACACGAGAGTTTGTTCCCTTCCCAGTCCGTGGCATTTGGGAGAATCAGCGATTCGGTACACACACCGACACTCACGGCAGGCAGACAAGCACTCTTCTTAATTGGTCTGACATTTTTAACTATTCCACCACACACACACACACACACACGCACACACACACACACACACGCACACACACACACACACACACACACACATGCAGGTACACATTTATTGTGCACAATTACAGTATGTCACAAATAATAAGTGCTATATTCTGGCATTAACAGAGTGTGTACGTTTCAACATACAGTCACAGCCGGTTCACATTTAGCATGAATGCCTGTGAGCAAAGCAGTGACATCAAGCTAAAGCTCTGCAGAGTGTGCGGGGGGTTTTGGCAGGGGTTGATGTTTGGGTTGATTGTTTGCCATTTAAAGGATGAAAAACTTTGATGGCAAGACGAATGCAATATTTATGACTTGTATTTATGTTAAATGTGGTTATTCTGCCCAATCAGGAGTTTTCCATTCATTTATAGCTTTATTTATGTCACCCAGGGCTTTTTTTTCCGGGTTTACCATTTGAATCATTTGTCTGGCTATGGCGTTCATCTGTCTAACCTTAGGGTTTACATGCGTGGCCCTGGGCTTATTTTATGGGGTTCCTTTGTCTGGCATTGAACTTCAATTGTCCAGCCATGAGCTTCAACTGCATAGCCATGGGCTTTCTTGTCTTCTCCCATGAGGGTCAAATCCCCAGCCCTGAGCTACTGTATGCTGAACTGTATATGCTCTGGCATGAGCTTACATTTACATTACGCTTACATTGACGTTCTTATCCAGCGCAACTTACATTTATACCTCATTATACAGCACATCTGAGCACTTGAGGGTTAAGGGCCTTGCTTAACAGGCAACTTGGTGGTGCTGGGGTTTGATCTGGGTTAATGCCTTAACCACTGAGCTATCCCTGCCCCAGCTTTAACTGTGCTGCTATGAGCTTTCTGTATTCTGCAATGAGCTTCAATTTCCCAACTGACCAGCCCCGAGATTTACATGCTCTGTCATGAGCTTCAACTGCCCTGTGCTTTATATAACTGGCCATGGGCTTCTTCTGTCCCATTGTGGGCTTCAACTGCACAACCCAGGGCTTTATACAGTATGTCCAGCCATGCACTTCAACTGCCATGGTCTGGGCTTTATATATCTGGCCATGGGCTTCATCTGTCCTTTTTTTTTATCCTAGTCCACCTAACCCCATCTATCATCATACCATCCACGCCTTTTGTTCATCCTCCCAAGCAGGGGCTTAATCTTGGCAACTTTGAACACCACAAACTCAACCAATGAATATGCCTGCCAATTTTGGGGCCCAATCAAGTGCTTCTCTTGCCCTTGCAAAAAGATTTATTCACTTAAACATGAACTTTGTCCACCCAGTTCTAGGCTTCAATACTTCATACTGTACCAACCATGGGCTTCATCTTCCCAGACAAGAACTTCAACCACCCAACCCTGAGCTTTGTCATCCCAACCAGAGCCCTTATCTGAAAAAATAATAGCTTTGCCTGCCCTAACAAGTCCTGTTCCCACCAATTTCGGGGCTTTGTCTGGCAGACCAAGGGTTTTGTTCATCCAGACAGAATTAGATTCAGTGATGAATAAAGTGTTAGCATCAGGGAGCCACTGGAAAATATTTAGAGCCCAAAAGAATTGTGACATCCAATGAATGCTTTGAAAGAAACCGGTGGAAGTTAATTCAAACGTCTGTGGGCTGCCCAGACAAAGATAAGCATACAGTAGATATACTGTAACTCTTCAGGGTCATAATGCTATGTAGCACAATATTTTTGAAATATTGATCATTTACGAGGCAGACAGATGCTGAATGTAGTTACCTGTGTTTAATAGAGTTGCCCAAGTCCCTGCGAGGGATCTGAGGGGACCAGCGAGGAACTGACAGGGTGTCTGGAGGAAAAACAGAAAGAAAAGAAAAACAGTTCAATTCATTAAAAAAAATACTTTCTGTGCAGCCATTCACTTCAATGATAAAATGGAGATACAGCTTTAAAAATTCAACTCCAAAACTTTAGTTGTGTACGCAAAAATCTGAAATGTCAAAGGTAAAGTTTTGAGCATAATTGCAGCATCGACAAATAGACACAATTAACTCAAACAACTGACACTTTCAAATCATCATCATCATCATCATCAACTCTGCATCACTAATCAATACAACAAAAAGCTGTTAATTACAAAACATTAAATCATACAGTAGCTGCTTGAACAAAAAAGAAGAATGAGAAGCTTTTAGTGCCATCAGCGCCGCTCTCTCCCGCAGAAATGCCGCATTACATAAACAGGCCACAATTAGAATGAATTATTATAATCTGCCGTGTGCTGTCATCGCTCAAATGGAGGAAACCCAATAATATCTGAATAGAGGCCAGTTAGGCAATAATCATATTTGTGCCCTGCAGCCCTGCTAGTTCAAAAGGACATTCATCCAATAGAGAGAAAGTCCCTGGCCAATTAAAGGTCATTTCTTTTTGATTAATGGCCTGAAGACAGCCGGGCGATGACACACGACGTTCAACCACTAAGAATGTCACTGGAATATATTCACTGTCTTTCCTTTAAGGATAGATTCATTCATTCATTACAGGAACTGAATAGAGTCTGAATTCAATTCCAAGATATGTCAGGAAAATGGTACATATTTACACAATAAACATAAAAATTAACAAAAAAATATTTAAAAAGTTAACGGTAACCATGTTGAGCAAATACGTCTGGATTTTAAAAATGCCTTTAGACCATATACCTGTATGTGTTATGTACATATACAGTATGATCAGACATAACCTTATGACCACTCACTTAATACTGAGCAGATCCACCTTTTTGCCGTTATAACAGTGATGCACTGTACAGTATGTTCTGACACCTTTCTATCAGAACCAACATTAACCTTTACATCAATTTGAGCTTTGGCCGCCCATAACCATGCTACCGGTTCACTGATTTTCCTGCCTTGGATCACTTTTGGTACTGTATGTCCCGACCAGTGCAGACCCGGAACAGCCAGTCAGACCAGCAGTTTTGGAGTTGCTTTGTCCAACTTCCAGGTTGTCGACTTCCAGGTTGAAAAAAGGTTCACTTGCTGCCTAATGTATCCTGCAAACTGCTGGGTGCCGTTGTAACAAGATGTCATATACTGTATCATAATACAGGGCAGGGGTAGCTCAGGGGTTTAGGCGTTGAACTACGGTCCACATGGTTCCAGGTCGCTCCTGTTGGGCCCTTGAACAAGGCCCTTAACCCTCAAGTACTCAGATGTACAGTATAATGAGATAAAGATGTAAGTAGCTCTGGATAAGGGTGTCTGCCAAATGCTAAAATGAAATGAAATTAAATGATGGCTAGAGGACTGGGTCAGGGCAACTCCGAAACTGCAGGTCTCGTGCAATGTTCCCAATTTGTAGCAGTCAGGACATACCAAAAGTGGTCCAAGGAAGGAAATTCCCTGGAACTGGCGACAGGGTCACATGCACTCCTCCTTCTGTGTTTCCCTCACATGCTTTTTAGTCATGTGTATCTGCTATGTGACATGACTGCTTTTCCCTGTGACTTTGCCGTTCTGCTTCACTGACTCAGGAAGTACATCACATGCCTGGGTCAGAGGTCATGATTACAGTTGTGTTTCATGGTCAGCTGCTTTGACTATATATTTTTCAGGAGGAAAAAAAAGACAGTAGATCCTAGAGTATAAAGCACTTTTATCCTAAAACCCAGGATGTGTATCTCTAGTGCTATATTTAATGTATATATATTTTTAAAAATCTTTCTCCAGAAATAATAATACAGTATGCATAATACATTGTACTCGTGTTCCGGGTGACAAACTTCACTGTCGGTGTGCAGAGCAAGAAAACTTATAACGACCGATACCGTTGGTAATGTACTTAAAGTATACAGTGTGCACCATAAATTTAATTTAAGATAGACTTAAAAAACTAACTATCCCTTTAAACACTATACCATACAGTATAGATCCACATTCAGTACTGGTCTAGCAACACTTTTAGCTCCTCTTTTTAATGCTGATGTGGTTCTCTTACTCACTCACTCATGGTCTATACTACTTTATACTGAATACAGGGTCACGGGGGGCCTGGAGTTTATCCCAGGAGACTTAGGGGCACGTGGCGGAGTACACCCTGGATGGGTACACACACACATAAACTAGGGGCAATTTGGGAATACCAATTAGCGTCATCTGCATGCCTTTGTACTGTAGGAGAAAACCGGAGTACCCAGAGGAAACCCACCAAGCAATAACGAAGGAGACAAAAGTGAAAAAATTGATAGAATGGAATGAGGTGAAAAGATGGCAGATATCGGCACAACTCTAAAGAACAAGGATAAGTTGGAACATGTGAAGTCTGCTGTGCTAATGATGTTGACAATAATATTGTTGGACTTACAAACAAAATGGACTTATGAACAAGCTCTCGGAACATAACTTGTTCGTATGTAGAGGAATTGCACTATTTAATTTATGTATCAATAATGAGTTTTGAAACTTAGTGTGGCGGCATGGTGTGTAGTGGTTAGCACTGTCGCCTTGCACCTCAAGGGTCCGGGTTCGATTCCCAGCCAGGTTCGATTCCCGTCTCAGTGTGCATGGACTTTGCATGTTCTCCCCGTGCCTGGTGGGTTTCCTCACACAGTCCAAAGATATGCAGATAATTGGCGTTCCCAAATTGCCCGTAGTGTATGTGTCCTGTGATAGATAGGGTGTACCCCGCCTCGTGCCCTAAGTCTCCTGGGATGGGCTCAGGCCCCCCCGCGACCCTGAATACATGATAATGCGGTATAGAAGATGAGTGGGAAACTTTTATGTTTTGGTCGATTCAGCCATAATACCTAATAAAATAATTTAAATTCAATTTAAAATTTTATTTGTCACATACACAGTCACACACAGTATGATATGCAGTGAAATGTTTATACGGCCGCTTGTGACTTTTAAACTCTAAATTATCAATAGAAATAGAAATAAAAATAGAAATAAAAATAAATTAGGGAATGGAAATGAATAAAATATAGAGAAGAGGATGATAAGAAGAACAGAATATAAAATATAAAATACGGAAATGTGCAAAAGTGTGAATAATGAAATGGATATAAACGTCCAGAAAGTATGCAGCAATGAAATCACCAGAAGTGTGCAAAATGAAATGAAGTATAAATGTCTCTAAATGTCCAGAAATGTCCAGGGTGAGTGCAAATGTGCACATTTAATAAGAACAATATAATAAGAAACCTAATAAAAACATACAGCCTGCTAGTGCAGTTACTGATTTGCCCACCCCTGCCCTTTGCCCACCCCTGCCCTTTGCCCACCCCTGCCCTTTGCTCATACTCGCTGTAACCAGAACAGCTTCTCGGTTCTAGTTTATGACTCACTCGGCAAAAAAATGAGTTTTTCATAGCACGCTAGTCAGGTGGGATTTACCTCTTCGCTTGTCAAGTCTTCCCTAAATCACATTACATCTGTCGAGATTGGTGCCTGGCCGCGGTATGTCATGAAGCAGAGCGGCTGATGCTCGATACTGCTGAGAAGCAGCTCAGTGGGAGAATAACATGCTGATTTGGGAAAACAGGAAACGTTCAGAGAGAATAAAGCCAACTGGACTGTTCCTGACCGGACATGAGTCCTCAAGGGATTTCTTTATGAACGTAAAGGCCAGTGGCTCATCTATTTATTAGTGATAACACTTACCGCCTCTGTGCGTAATTATTTTCATACCACAGTCCCTTTCCTTTTCTAATTACTGACTTCCACACTGCTGGACAGTCATTCATTAAAAAGGGGTTTATGAGAAACAAGAGCTGGAGAGAGAGAGAGAGAAGGTACATGCATCTGTTCATGATGGGGGGGATAAAAAGCCTTAACGGATTTCACGGATGATCAGGTGCTCTCCGTTCCCGTCCCACTGAGATCCTTCAAGCAGGAGGGCAGAAGGCAGAATCCCACTCTTACCCACAGCGCTATAACACGCATCCTTCACTCGCTTGTTTCTATGACAACCCTGTAGGTGCTGTTTTCCCAGAAAAAGTTAAGAGAAGAATAAGAAATCGAATTGTGTCAGTATGTCGTGACTTTAAGTTACTTATTTCACCCTGCGTCATTATTTATAAAGGAATCACACCCACATTTTTACCTCCATTTATCTGACAGTCACTTTTATCCAAAAACAGTATGACTAAATCAATGCAAAAAAGAAAGGGAAAAAAAGAAAGAAAGCGTAGAGATGTACTGTAGAGTGTATGACTATGAGCTGAATGTTATCTCTAATTACGAATATTATTTTCTTCTGTTTTTTTAAAAGATTTTAGCAAAAAAAAACATTGTGCCTGTTATTTATATCAATAAAATAAAGGTTTTTGTCCGTACATTGGTCAGAACTCATTCTTTCGATGATATCTTTGCATTTCATACACTGGAGGACCAGAAACCGGTCTCTGAAAAATTTATGTCTGTATGTCGGTATGTCTGTCCAGCCAAATCTTGTCACAGCATCACTCAAAACTGTCTGGACAGAATTTAATAAAACTTTTGGCTGCACCATGAATGAAATCAAAATGTTGAGTAGAAGTGAAATTATTAGCAATTATATGCCAGATTACGTCATAGCAGAGCCAATTAACTTGATAGTTTACGGAGCATTGACAGAATACAGTATGTGGAAGACACAATCCTCACGAAAAACAAATAAAAGTGTGACACAGCATGGCTTACTCCAAAATAAAAATAAAGACACGTACACTATGAAAACTGAACCTTCAAAGATGAATAGATCGATGTATGTGTATTCTTCCTGCGGAAAGCTTAAAACCAGTTTGTCTCATATGTTTCCAAAACCGTGGGGCTAATTACAAGCAGTGATGTGAAGCGCGACTATGAGATAAAATACACGTCCTTAGTGCAAACGTATCCGCAGCAGTCCAAGGTGGGGCGTGTAAAATACTTGAACTGAGAGCCCAGTGGTATGCGCTAAAATCAAAATGTTAGTGAAACTAGAAGCGAAATTTTGAACAGTTACAGTATAAACCAGATTTTGTCACAACATCATGCACAACTGGATGGACAGAAAGTAATGAACATTTTTGCTGTAACTGAACTGAATGTTTTTACTGGGATTACTTAATATTTTCACTGCTGAAATAATAATAATAGTAATAATAAGTGACTTATCAAGTGACAAAACTTCATCTCTATCCGGTCGACTTTTCTGATTTCTCATCTTTGATTAATGAACAGGGTGTGTATTAGGCTGACGATGAGAGAAGTACAACTTAGCGTAAACAAGGCGTAAGTTACTCAAGCTTAAAAAAGTTTATTTCTTTGTATCATTAAGTTAGACAGACATGTACATAAGCTTCAACCTGAAATAATAATATCACTGATTACATTAAAGCTGATCAGATTATTTTTAGCATTAACCTTTTAGCTCTTTTCCAATCAATGACGGGTACTAACACAAGTACAGTATATTCGATATTGACGAATCAAACTAAGGTAGAAAAAATATGAAAATAAAAGAAAAAAACGATACAGATCTGAGTTACGACTGGACCAAAAACGTTCAAAGTCAAGATAATTGCAAGAAACGTCTTCATTTCTGGATGAGCAATAAATAATAAATCAGCCCTGGTAAATATTTGCGTGTTCGTGCATTGACTACGACGAATACAGCGATTAATTTCGACATAAACTTTATATTAAATTATAATATAATTTATTATATTATATATTTATATATAATATAATATAATTTATCCTTTATAGTCAGTATAAAGGATAAAGACAAAAAGCGTCACATGTTCAAAACACGTCTTTTTTTCCCCAAATATCTAAGCTTTATTCTCTAAAGCTTTAAAATTTCAATATATACAGTACGCAGGACTAAGTTAAACATATCAGAGCTGGACAGAGTTAAGAGCGAACGCTGTAACTGAAGGATGAAAGGCGGTGTTTGAGAGACACATTAAGAGAGGAACGTTAATCCATTAAAAGAGCTGTAGATATGAGCTTAAAACAGTGCCTCGTTCTCATGTCTTAGCTTCAGACGGCACGAGCAGTGGCGTCTCTCTGGCAGGATTACGAAGTTAACAGCTTCTTTCACCCGCCAACCTAAACCATCCATTATTCAGTACTGCAGCAGAGGCTTTAAAGGATGTGTACATGATATACTGTACGGGAAAAAGCATTCACTGTACAAGTTCACTGTAGTTGAAAAGAGGTTTCTCTCAAAAGAAAACTAAACGCTACCCAGGCACACACCGTTCAAAGGTAACTCTTTACTACTGTATGTATCCGTCACCAGAAGGGACTCTATCCAGCCTGTTTGCTTTCAGCTTAAAGCTGTTGCGTCTTGGTGATTCTTCTAAATCACAGGTGTCGAGCTCAAAGTCCGGGGGCTGAACACAACCCACTGCCTCGTTCCGTTCAGCTCACGCAAACTTGAAAAACTTATTTGGTTTTAACACCTGAATTTCTTTTTGTTGTTGCCCCGAGCACCGGGGGCGCTTTAATAAAGCTGTTTCTTAGCTCGGGATCAGTCAGAGCTTGATTCAACTGACCTGCAGTGGAGTCTACGTCGAATGTCACTCTCAGCAATATCACTTGTTTAACTCTTGTTGGATTCATTTTCTACATTTTACAAAATACAGTAGCACATATGGACTTATGTAATTAAGTAACGACAGTCAGTTGTTATTCTAAGACAGGAAAGTCAGCTGTTCTGGAACAGTTCGTGCAAAAACAGTATTGTCGAGCGCATTTGCAAAACCCACCAAGCACCATGATGAAACTGGCTCTTTTTATGAAGACAATTAATATTAACTAAATACATCAACTAGGGACCGTGGACCATTGTATTTCTTCCCATTTTTACAACCATGGTAGAACTTCCGGTCAACATTCACACATGCATTCACACACTACGGAACGCCAATTAGCCTAATTGTTAGAACCCAGACTCGGGTTCATAATGTTTATTAAAGTGCCCCTATTATGCCATTTTAAAGGTTTGCTAATATTGCTTAATGAGTCTCTTAAAACAGGTTTACATGT
>JAQMYG010000014.1:19801367-19814995 GCA_030014215.1 Clariallabes teugelsi | reverse complement strand
AACAGATTATTGTTTGTGTTTAAATGTTTGCTGTGGGTGTCGATTGTATATTGATCTGGCTCTGTTTTTTTTTGTTTTTGTTTTTTTTTGTTTTGTTGTTAAATATCAATAAAAATATAATAAAAAAAAAAAATAAAAAAAATTAAAGAAGAAACAGAACGTTGGAGAAACAGAGAGTCCCTTTGGGTGAGGGTTGACTGGTAGGGAAGGGAAATCAATGAATGAATCTATAATGTGGCTCTGGGTTGCTGATCGGACAGTGATCTGCCACTGCTAGGTCCCCACCGTTGGGTCCTTGGGCAAGACCCTTAGCCCTACACACTATACAATCCAGCCATTGCATGCAATGCTGGTCCCAGGCCTGGTTAGAAAATGGAAGAGTTGGGGATCAAATGACCCCATGTGGCATTATCTTGGATAAACAGAACTAAGAAATAAAGAAATTAATGAACCTTCAGTACTTTTTTCCTAACAACTTAAATCACATGTTTATACAGCATTAGTGTATTTTTTCCCTTTAGAAACACGTTATGATTCTAAAGGACATGTCCAAAGCATTGTCTATACATGACGAACCCTAGAGAGTCCCATACTGTGACAAATCTCTATCATATTTTGTTCCTTGACTTTGTAGATCTCCTACTTTGACCTGATTTAATCTGTCACAGTAATGGAAACAGGATTAGGCAACAGTGTGACCGTGCTTGATCCTGTCCAACAGCCCCAACTTCCACCTCCACCACCATGTAGAAGATGTCATACAAAATTTATTTATTTATTTGTTTGCTCATAAAGTTTTACTGCTTTTCTTTAATTAATAAAATTAATTTATTAACAGACTATGTGTCGATTCTTGCTTTAGTACTGTATATCAGAAAAGTGCCTCCGGCTTCTTGTTCAAACCCAGCAGAAGATAATAACACTAGGTCTATCTTCTATAATTAATTTAAAACGAAGCCTAATTCCGCACTGGTGGAACACCTACCTATCTACTGATGCCTGAAGACTCTTCTTAACAAATGTCAGCCTTAGCATCTGCTGTATGTTGTGTTGGATTTATTTGTTGCACGTGTTGTACTTGCATAACATCAATTTATTGCTTTAGATTCTGTTGTTTACTCACACTGTAACTTTTACTAATTCGCACTACAAGTGAGTACAGTAAGTCCCCTACTTACGAACAGTTGAGTTACGGATATTCCGCAGATACGAATAGACTGCCGATATACTGTACGAACATTCATAAATGCAAACAAATCAAGGAAGTCGCTCAGGTGTATTGTACAAAATAAAGACACTGCAGTGCACCAGATACCAATATTTACAATTATATACAATATTTTAAGTGTGTAAGTGGATGTATAAAATGTCTAGTATATAGTATGTGTATGCGTGTGGGGGTACGGAAGAAATGAGTCGGCCTCACCGGCTTCAATGAATCAGTCCGGGAGCACGATGATAGAAAATGGTTGTCCTGTAAAGCTGAATGATCCTAAACTCGGAAAATCAGAGTTCACAGAGAAAATATGGCGCCCGTTCAAGCTCACAGAAAACACCATGTAGTGGGATCCTTCCCCAACGTCTTCCCAGGTCATTTTAAATGAGGTCAGCTGACCCTTAACAGTCTCGTGCAGAACCAAAACCAAAAACCTGTGTGTTTGTTTTGTTACGCTTTACATTGTTTATTTGTGTCAAAGATGTATAAGACTCTCACTTTGTCCGACTTACAAACAAATCCGACCTACAAACGTGCTCCTGGAACGGACCCTAGAGAGTCCCATACTGTGACAAATCTCTATCATATTTTTTGGAATATTTTTTATATTTTGTTCTATTTATTTCTTGTTAATTGTTTTGACATTTTTAAGGTCACGGGCGGTCGTTTAAGCAATTCCCTGCATATCGTACTGTGTATGACTGTATGTGACAAATAAAATTTGAATTTGAATTTGAATTTGACCTCGTTCATAAGTCAAGAACTTATTGTATTTTGTATTGCGCAATCATACTCTTGTTTCATTAATCATATATATATCTTTTTTTTTTTGGTGAGGGGGGTCATTTGTGGTTTAAAGATTGCTCGTGAATAGTATTTGCAGCAGTAACAGCCACACAGTGTAATACATCACCTGTCCACCAGGGGTCCCAAGAAGTCTGCAGTCAGTGGTGAATTAGCCACAATAAGCCCAGTTCCCATTACACGTTTTTTTATTTTAAAAATAATCTGTGCAATGGAGTCAATAGCTATGGCGCAGTAACAAAGGAATAAGAGAAATACAATGGCGCTTAAATTTCATATGGAAAAGCCATACAAAATGCTCTATTGTGCCCTAAAAGGGTACAGAGAGACCTGCGATAGAGCTATAGTCCTAATTGTTTAGGTACCAAATAAAGCGCAAAGTAAAGGCAAAGTTGTTAGCTGTCTTTCGTCCCAATACACAAAACTCTGCACATTTGTAAATTTTAATTGAAAATGTTTTATAGACTTTGGAAATAATCTTTGTATTTCTTATTCGTGCTACAAATTTTAATGCTCAGACCTAAATTCTAGCAACCAATGGAAACAAAAGGGATGACTGTTTTCTTGCTAATCTTCTGCTCTCACCTTGGTCACGCTGGGAAACACAAACTAGCTAATGAAACACGAAGAATAGCGCTATTGTGCCGGACCTCTGTGCGAGAGGAAAACTAATGTCTGCTGCTAATAACTGCTCTTCGCAAGGAATAGCCCATTGTCTGCTGCTAATAAAGACGCACCAAGCTCGGTGTAGAAAACACTATTTCTTGGACGTTTCTTCAAATGAATAAGAAGAGAGGTAAATTCCTGCCATATTGCCTGGCAACGGCACCTCACACGTCTGCGAGTGAGCCAAGAACATGTCCTCCTCACGCTAGTGCAATACACAAAAGACAGCAGATATTAGCATTCAGTCAAAAGGAAGAACTCTCAAAAGACAACCGGGGAGACACTGTTATGAAACCGAACGACCTAAGATAACCTCCACAGCCGTCTCCGGCGGTTCAGAGGTGCAAAACGTCTGCTAATTAGAACGACAAGACGGTAGAAGAGCGCGCGGTCTTGAAGGCTTGGTGTTTTCTTTGGCTCATTTGTGCCTACAAGACTGGGTAATGAGCAGCAAGGAATGGATCAGGCATTAGAAATATGATGGGGTAACACAAATATTTGCAACAGTCTGCGACTATTCATTAGAGCTTGCAGTACTTCCAAAGCAAAACATCTGCTCTCTTTTTTCATTTAGTGGTTCATCCTTGCGTTGGCTTCCAGATGGGGTTTACAAGAGCAGACATTTGCAGAAGAGCAAAATAGGTTAAAGCTGTTTAAATATGGCTGACAATACAGTACAAACAGGGTTCACCCTGTTCATAAGAAATTTTACCATGGTAGTCCTATGGTACCTGCACCATGGTATTTCCCGGACACCTTTTTATCTCAAAGCTGTTTTCCACTGTATTGGACTGTGAACTCCGTTTAGTTTAGGATTTTTCTAAATTAGGATTATTCACCAACCGGACAGCATTACAGGACAGACATTTTCTATTATCGTGCTCCCGGACTGATTCATTGAAGCCAGTGAGGCCGACTCATTTCTCTCACACCTCAAGCGTATGGGTTTTATTCCCGCCTCGGGTTTGTGTGAATGGAGTTTATATGTCTTTGTGGGTTTTTGTTGCTTAGAGGTTCTGCTTGTCAGGTTCAATTATTTGCCCAGCCCTATCCAGCACCATATTTTTCTATCTAACATTGACCTCAATGGCATTCCATATTTTTTATATACATTTCTTTTTTAAAAACTTGATTTGGGTTTTGCAGACAGTGGAGCTGGACTTAAGACTTCTCCTCACTTGAGTGCGAAGGAAGTTTATTTCAGGCTATAGCGTCTTTAAAGTCTTCACGTTCTAAGAATAAAAGGCGAATCGCTACTTTTTCACGCGTCTGTACGCTGTTGTGTCTCGAGGGGGAGCCTGAACTTTCGCACACAGCAGACCCTCTGAGGCACGTGGCCCTGTTTAACACGGGAGATTTTTTAAAAAGTCAAGTCTTGAAGAGTAAAATGAGGTCGGCTGATGGAACCGCGTGCTACGATTCATCTCCATGGCGACAAACCTGTCAGAAGAGATTTAAACTTTGACAGTACACATCACACGGAGGGATTATAAACTGTATTTATCTTTGGTACGGAGTTAATAAGCGTGCAGTGTTTAACAGATGAGTCGCCTGTGGAAAGTTGATGTGAGAGTAAATGACACTTAATTGCTATAATTGATTTCCACATGGGGCTCTGTTATTATCACCGGCACATTTTGTCCTGTTTAAAAAGATGATTTCTTGGATAACTAGATAAAAGAAATTAATCCAGTGATCATGACAAACTCGGTAACCTGACAAGCTGCATTCATTTTTAAAGAGAGACTGATGAAGAATAATGTAAATGTTAATATTATTATTATTATTATTATTATTATTATTATTAAGAAAAGTATTATTATTATTATTATTATCATTATTATTATCATTGATGAATTTATGTAAAAACATTTCTTTTAATTATATAGGGAAAAAAAGAAAAAAAGTATTTTTTTAAAGGTTTAGATTAGGCTTCATATTTTTTGGATAAATCCCGCCTTCTGAGTTATGATTGGTTACAAGAATTCAGTCTCATCTGTGATTGGTTTAAAGCTTTACTAAGTATGAAATGGCGAGCCAGTCAGTGTCCCTTCCTCCGCCATAGACCCAGTGGAGTCTAAAAGTAAAGACTGGTAGAGTAGAGAGTTCTCATAATGTTTACTGATCAAGAAAGTCATGTCACATAAAATTACCCCCACGTGGGGTGGAGCAAACATGCGCAGAAAGAATATATTTATTCCAATTGGAGGAAAACGATCGAGCCGGACCGGGTCAGACTTTTCCGACTTTAATGTGGCATTATTTTGATCCAAATCTATTAAAAATACTGTTTGTTACTTCCTGATCATTGATGGTGATTTTGTTTTCATTTCTGTAAAAAAAAAAAAATTTTATGTATACTAACAAACAGGCTATATCGGCGAAGTCATGATATTTTAGTAGATTTCTTTTAAATAAGCAAATTCCCAAATATTCCCATAATGCATTTCTTTTCTTCCCCACCCTTGTTTTTTGCTCTTAGTGCTCACTCTACTTTATTAATTTAGCTCTAAAGAAGTGTATTAAACCTGCTCTTTAAAACTAACCATAATTAAAGGACACCTGTTATGCGAAAAAAAAAAAAATTTTATTCATTATTAGACTTTCAGATGGGTCTCCAGTGTGTGTACAAACATACAAAAAAAAGTGGATATTTTTTTGTATTGTCCAGGGCTTAAACAAGC
This sequence comes from Clariallabes teugelsi, assembly GCA_030014215.1. Taxonomy (NCBI): domain Eukaryota; kingdom Metazoa; phylum Chordata; class Actinopteri; order Siluriformes; family Clariidae; genus Clariallabes; species Clariallabes teugelsi. The sequence continues at coordinate 19,809,625 of JAQMYG010000014.1, read as the reverse complement.
CAATTAGATTTCCCCCCTGATGTGACATCATATAAGAAGATCTCCTTTTCCTAGCTTGTTACTCAGCTTTGCTTTTCTCCGGAGGGGCGTGGCTCAGCCATAGACACTGAAATGGCGCACATGGAGGAGGAGTGAAACAGAGTTTTATAGTTTTATCTGAAGGGTGTTTCAGGTAGGGTACTAACAGACAGCTCTGAGACCTGTGTTAACGTAATAAAGTAGTAAAATATGTACCCTTTAAAAAAAATCATCCTTCAAAAACGTATTATCTCTGCCTATTTTTTTGGACGCTGTTAGTAAAGTACGGTGCTAACTCGTTCCATCACTCTCTTTTTTTTTTGTAAAAATCCCAGTTAGTACTGGAGATCCGGGGTTTTAGAAACAGGGACAACAGGCCATGTGGTCACACATCAAGAACACCCAGAGAAAAGACCAATAAAAGACAGCTGTGATGTCGAAATGACACACCTGCGCTGTCCACCTACTGCTGGTGTCCTACAGGACAACGAGGACACACTCTGGAGTGTCTCACATAATTACCACCATTGTAGCTCAGGCATCAGGACTGCACAGTCGCTCTTTATGTGTCTTTCTGTGAGACAATCGCTTCACTTTAGCAAGACAAGGATAAAAACTTGACCTGACAGACAAAAAAAGACCGAGCGACTGAAGAAGCTAAAAATGTCTGCTAACGTATTCAAACCACCCTCTTAGGTGAGGAAAGTAGAATTCAAGCGACTTCAGTGTTGTCATCGTGCTGCTGAGGAATGTGACAGTAAAGTTTTTTCTATCTCTTTTCTGTTTGTGTTACATCATGTAGAGATGACTCGCACATCATGTAGCTATGACTAGTCCTCTACTGCCCTCTGGTGGCAACTGCACAACAAGTGTATATTGTTTGAGGCTTCATGATAATAATGTAAAAAATTTTATGTTTTTAAAAACAAGCTGCAAATACATATATTTTTTATTTTTAAAGACGTAACACATTTGTAAATTTGCATTCATTCTTATGTCCTGAACTTTACTTTGCTATGTACTGTACAGTATGAGTTTGTTAAACTACAGTGCTTCAGGATACTCAATTCTGATTGAACGAAATTCTTGCATCAATTAATAAATCCTTTTGGATGCTCTTGAAGTTGCTTATATAGACAAATCAACCACCGGGATCCCTTCAAATATATCCTCAGGTGTGGAGAAAAGCATACAGTGTGCATGTTTATGATAACACTCTATGAAAAGACAATTAGAATAAATGCTCGCAGTAAAATTTATTAGAAGATACGCAAACACCAATGGTGGCATTAACAAGTGTTCTGTATTTGTTTAGGTGAGCTGTCGTCCTTGCATTAGAAGCTCAAAATAATCTGCATCAGTATTCAGTTTTAGCATTAAAAAGTAGTCTTAATTCATGCAAATGTGCTGCCCTCTAGTGGTGGAATAGCACTGCTGCACCAACCCTCTTAACACCACTCTCAAACCAAGATATAAACTGATCTAAAGATTTAAATACACGTTGCATTACAGCATTGCTGAACATATAAACATCGCTTACACCTGTATATATGCTAATCATCTCTTTACACATCTCATACACATCTATAACACCTGCATGACATCATTACTTAACAAACATACAGTATTTGTTATACCCGTGTTAGACTATTCAAAATCGAACCTGTTCCATGTTTACCTATATAAACCAGTTACACCTGCATTACAGTGTAACTAAACATATGCACACCTGAAACAACTGCATTACAGAATTTATAAACATATGCACACCTGTTACACCTGCATTACAGTGTAACTAAACATATGTACACCTGCTACACACGCATTCCAGCGTAATTAAACATATACACACCTGTAACACCTGGATTACACTATTCCTAAGGAGATACAGTATATACACGTTTCATCTGAAATATGAAATTTAGAAACATATGCACACCTGTTACACCTGCATTACAGCATAACTTAACATATGTACACCTGTTACACCTGCATTACAGTGTAACTAAACATATGTACACCTGCTACACCCGCATTCCAGCATAACTAAACATATACACACCTGTAACACCTGCATCACAATATTCCTAAGGAGATACATACAAGTTACATCTGAAATATGAAATTTAGAAACATATGCACACCTGTTACACCTGCATTACAGCATAACTGAACATATGCACATCTGTAACAGCCGTCTCACAGTGTAACCGAACATATACACACCTGTAACACCTAAAACATTTAGAAACATATGCACATCTGTTAGACCTGCATTACAGCATAACTAAACATATGGTCTTATATATATATATATATATATATATATATATATATATATATATACACCTCCATTCCAACATCCTTAAATACTCATACACTTGTTGCACTGGCATGACAGTATTGCTAAACATATATTCATCACAGTCAGTAGAGGTAACTCAAGACAAAAAAGAAAGAGAATGCAAGTTTGAGAAAAATATCCAATTGTTCCTATTTTTTATTTATTTATTTATTTATTTAGGCAGTATGCATTTTTGTGTTTTAACCTTGTTTACTTTAATGCGATCTCAAGAATTTGTAGTTTAATCAACAGCATCATCACAGTTACTGTATGACTGGTATTTATAGCTCTCCAAAATTAAAAAATTTAATATTTCAAATCCTGATCCTTTTCATTCGTGACCCAAAAACATCCCGAAATGTTTGGCTGACCAAAATGTTCTTTTGCTCCATATATAAAAGTGCGTGTGCTTTAAGACACGGTCAAAATCATACAATATTGTAATACTGTATGTATTTTAATTCTTTACTCTCTAATTTCTCCTCTGCCTCACATGTCGTGCTTTCAGGATAAAGCGAATACAGACAAACATAAATTCATAAATTCATAAAATAATTTTAAAAAACATAAATATAAATAATGTTATAAATAATTATAAATATTAAATTATATCTCCAGCCCTTAATCCTTTCATAGTATCACAATGGATGTATTAAACTTGGCCACCAGGTGTCACCCTTTTCAAACAAATAATATCAGCACAAGCTTGTTTTTTTGTTTTTTTTTGGCCCAATGCACAAATCCAAAAATCCAAACAGTTGTTCTAATATAGCTTTAAAATTCAAATCAAATCAACAAGCCCTTAAAAACACACTTATATACTATAATCCCAATGCATTATCTATATCCTGATATAACACTATACCGAAACCTTTACTAACAAACCCTCGGTGCTCACCTGATTTGTGAGCGGAGCGTAGGCAGGTGAGGGAGGCATTCAAGCGGGCACACTCGTCCTCACTCGCTCCAAACTTCTGCAGCGTCTCGCACACGTCTCCGTCCGACATGTCTAAGAGCGACTCGAGAGTCAGCTCACCTGGCGAGATCTCCTACGACACACAGGCAGGATGAAATGTTACAAATGGCACATAGAATGTTGTATAACACTATGCATTAATGAGTTAATTATTAATTAGCAATTAATAGATTTAACAGATATTATATTCATGGGTAACAGAAACTTTCATTTTTAATTCAAATTAAATTTTTAATGCATAAAATAAGGAAGGAACACTTAATTAAAATGAACTGTATGAACAATTCCATGAGCCAAGCTATTTCTCTTGAGACCAGATTATATTACGCATATTAACCCTCAGCACAACATAAAAAGTTAAATCATTACATCTATCATTATCACATAATCATTAGTCACATCTAGCAAGAGTGACTAAAGAGTTTTCTTATATGGTTGGAAAAATCCTGCAAATATATAAGAACGACTAAACCTACAATTATAATACATCCACCTTTTAGGAAAGAAATCCTATAAAACATATAACTGCTTGCTTAAGAAAGTAACATATTTTATACCATATACTGTACAGTACATCCGATTGTATATGGTGTAAAAATAAATAATCCAAATAAAATTATATATACTATCATGAAATAATAATTTATTAATTATAATTATGTAAAACTCTGGTTTTATCTTATTCCAACCACAAAATGAGTTTTATACACTGTGCACAGTAAGCCCCTATCCATACCCATCCATCTATCTGCAGTTCCTCTTCCTCACCAGCAGAGGGAAACAAAACACCATTGTACTGTATTCAGCAGGACAAAAAAATTCTCAATTTAGCCACAAACTTCATGTAGCTGATTATGCTAAGACACAGATAAAATTTCATAATTATTTCACATTTCAACACATTTTTACTGTAAATAAAGGGATAATCCCAAATACCAGGGACGGGAGTCACCACCCGGTACGATATTATAACAATATTATCGATGCTGATTCGATTAAAACTGAGATTCTATAATTATAAATATCCTGATTCGATATTACATTTGTCTCAAATTTTGTTACAATTTTAACCCTTTAAAAAAAGTTGAATGAGTAATTTAAAAGTAGCGCATTCATTATAATAATCATTTTTTCACTTTAAACCCAAGCACAGCATTTAAACGCTACAATCTAACTTCAAATACAAGAGTTTAGCAGTTAACTAAACAGCACATATCTCTGTCCTCTGCCATAATTATTATTTCTAAACAAACTTGCAAATAATTCACTCTTACCACACATAATGAAAATGTGTAAATAGTTCAGAGTGCGCCACCTGCAGGATTATAAAGAAACCGCAACGTTTTACCGCTTCAAACACCTCAAAAATGTCTGAACTCAACTTGACAGTGAGCGTGCAGGTTGAGGGGTTCTAACACACACAATTTTCGACTAATTTACACTTGTGGTGTGAGGCGGGTGTAAGCATGTGTAATGAATAAAATGAATAACAAATATATTCAGCTTGCTGAATATTTTGACCATTTACGATTTTCTCATAGCCATGAAAAAAACAATAAATAAATAAAGTGCTTTTTGGAACTGTAAAGGTGTAAACAGGGCGGTGGTGGTTCAGTGTGTTAAGGCTCTTAGTTAAGATCGTAGTGATGGAAAGTTTGGATCATTTGAGTGACTCGGTTCTTTGAATCTCGTTCATCAAAATGAACAAATCTTTTTTTTTGGAGTCATTTAGTTCATTTTGTTCTTTTGATCGTAAATAAAATAAAATGTTACACTTTGAATAAACAGACACCGAACACATCTACGTACTGATGGAATGGAAATATTACAATGCAGCTAAGGACATATTATGATAAACAGAATAAGCAGGTCACCTCTCATATCTTCTGGTCCAAATCGTTTATTCTTTTGTCACGTGACTCTCATAGGCGCTATGCACTGAATTACACATGAAACAGAATTGAGCGGTTCTTCTCATGTGTCTTCTAGTCCGAGTTGTTTGTTCTTTTGAATCTATTGCACTGCATAGTGACTATGGGAGTCACGTGACAAAAGAATTAACAATTCGGACCAAAAGACTCGAGAGGTAACTACTCATTTCTGTTTCCTGTACATAACCTATGGAGGTTTTGCAATGCTTTGCGCATGTGCACCCAGGAAAAAATGAATGTATCACTCTCTGAGACTACTCGTTCTTCTAAATCACGGTAAAGATTCATTGAAGAAGAACCAATCGTTCATTGCCAGGTTGCCGCTGTTGGGCCCTTGAGCAAGGCACTTAATCAGGACGGTACGGGGGACGCGGCAATAACTCCCAGCTGAGTTCCTGTAATGTGCAAGTGGTGTTGGTGAACGACTGTCTGTACAGTTAACACAGACAGATGCGTCTCCTCCACAAGTTGTCCGTTGATTTTTAGAGATCAGACGTTCACCAATCACTGAATGTTCACAGGAACATCTGCAGTGAGCTCTGATTCATTCACGGACATACTGTACTGTACAGTCTCCTTTAAAACACTTGCACCATTTAAATGTTTTACTGCAGCTAAGGGTCTCCAGAAATTTCATTACAAGTCCTGGTTTGACTTGAACAACGCTTGTAGTTTTTTTAGTTATAAAGAATTTTTAATATTCAAAGAAAAAGCAGTTTTTGCAATTAATTTTTTAAAATTTATGAAAAATATCAGACTTTTTTTTATCTGTTTCAAGCTAGTTTCTGTTCTTATTTATATTACACCAGTTCCTTAAAAGCCTCTCTCTTGACTCCTGTCCTGTTGCTACAGTATATTGTGAAGCTCAAACTGAAAATATTCCTGTATCAGGAAACTTACTCGTATCTTAAAGATCACAAAACAGCTTTATCTCTGACTACACCCTAAGACAAAAATGATTCAATAAACTTTTTATCAATAATTAAACCTTTTTAACCGTTAATCCCTGTGTAACCTCTGTGTACAGTAAGTTGTTACTATAGAAACGATAACATATTTGTATACCTTCAGTATATATTTGTGATTTGCTTGGCAGCTGAAACTACTTTTATAGGGCTGCTGTTATAGGAAATGAATCAACCCCTCCTGACCAATCAGATTAGAGAATTAATCAGTGAGTTTAAAGCGGATTATCCGACACCACAGAACAATAGATAAGCCATAAAAAAGAGACTAAATGTGTCCTTAAGCCTCCAGATATTATGTGTTAGCTTGATTTGGCTCGTGCTTTGATCCCAAGTTATTTAAAGCTCAGAGAATTCTTTCAGATGTCACAAATTCATGATTTCTGATACTTCGAACCTGTGAGACGTAACACATTAAGGACGGGCGTGTCTGAGAGTCAGTACCCACCTCTGTGACCTCTTTCCTCATGTTGACAATGCGGAGCCAGTGTGTGAGACGGGGAAAGCCGTCCAGCTCCACGTTCCGCTCCTGTAAGGGCACTTTATGTTTATAGGAGAGCTGTCGGCTGAAGTACTTCACCAGCTTACCCTGAGAGAACAGACACAGAGAGAAATAAGAAGTTAAATCAGATGTTCCAGCATGAAGTGTGTGTCTCCTTATAACAAATAATGCTGTGATGTGAAATCTGAAGATTAAGTTCATCATGTGCGTCCCATCCAGGGTGTATTTCCATCTCCCTTCCAGTGTCCTTGTGTCCCCTGGTGCTGATTCTGAATATTTCTGCCTCTTTGGATAAAAGTTTTACTTTATATGAATGAATAAATAAATGTGTCTAAATTATGATGTTATTTCTGGAAAAAAATATATTTGAAGTAGACACATAAAATTAATTCTATTCTAATCTGTTCTTCATTGCATCTACGTTTGGGGTTATACAGTATGTACCTACTGTATATATTTCTTATTACTTTTTTTTTTTTTATTATTAAATTGTTTTGGCAAAGCTGAGATTATATTATATGCTGATTTGGAACACTGCAACAATCAATGTGGGCCAATAAAAAGCCAGAATTTAACATAATATGATATTTAAACCTAAATTTCATAAGCTTTACCTTTAATGACTACAATCCTCTGACACTGGAGACTCCTTCCATGGATGTCAAAAACAGTCGCAACATCATGCACATTTGTAAAACTGTCTCCTTGGAGCATCCAGAACACGAGTTTCTGTACACTATATGGTAATTATTAAACATATCGTATCAGAACGATAGCATTAATATATATGCTGAATCAAGCAGTATAGAAAATGGATCAACACCTTTTGACCAATCAGGATCAAGTATTTAACCGTACTGTAGAGGGGTATCAAATAGCAATATGAAACAGGGAGACGAGGGAATCTCAGCATTCAGTTGAGTTTGTTACTATACATACGTAGACCTTAATATTGGGCATTGGAGGTTCAGTGGTACAGTAGGTTTCTCTCCTGCCATACGGAAAGCCCGGGTTCGATTATCACCCAATGCCCAAACCCCAGACACTGCCGGTCCCAAGCCTGGATAAAATGGGAGATTTGTGTCAGAAATGGCATCCGGTATACAACCTGTGCCAAGTCGTTTGCGAATCAGATGGTCCGCTGTGACGGCCCAATGGTGGGAGCAGCCGACAGACCAAGAACAAAAACAACATAGACTTTAATATTGGGAGAAAAATGCACCGTGCATGAAACCACCTCAGTCGGATCAATTTTTCCAGATTGGCATACATTTTCAATCGGAAAAGGATATATTCTTCCTACTCACTTTTGCCCTACATAGGGGTCAAAATTAGTTGACTTCTGGGATGGAAATTTGGTTTCTATACATGCTTAGTAATATCAGTAAGAACTCTCTCCCATCTCCCGTTATGCACTGGGATAATGTAACCAATCAACATATAACCAGAGGTGGAAAGAGTAATAAAATGTTGTACTCAAGTACAAGTACTGTTACTTCAGTGAAATTTTACTTAAGTACAA
>JAQMYG010000014.1:19705147-19715435 GCA_030014215.1 Clariallabes teugelsi | reverse complement strand
ATACTAATGTGCCACAAACAGGAAGTTAATATCACCAACCATTCCCATTTTATTAAGGTGTATCCATATAAATGGCCTGTAGTATAATTAACATAAGTTAACTATATTTATTAGACATGGCACCTAAGAATTTAGGCCAAGCATAACATTGCCGTAATATTAACAGAAAACGTGCGTAGGATGCAAGTCTGGACCTATCGACAGCTCCTGGAGTTCTAGAGTTAAAAAAGGAAAATGTACTCACTCCACATCGCGCTTCTTAATCATCTTTCCAGAACCGAAGACTTCTGCGACCCGAGACACGATGGGGTCATAGTTCATACTGGCCACGGCGATCACCTCTTCACTCCTAACGAGACGGTGGAGTTGAAGAAAAAAACAGAAACAGTACATGAACAAATTCGTTCCAGAGCGATAATTTGGGTGAGATTCTCCAGAAAATGGTTGTGTAGTATGAAGAAACACAAGTGCATCCAGAACTGAGAGCTAATATTCTAATGTTCTTTAATCTTCTAATGCTCTTTAGGAGACCTGTATGGAATAAAAACTTTTTTCCTTACTTTGTATAAAACGCCACAAACTTCAGCTCGTCCAGGTCTCCCTGGATGATGACATCATCGAAGCCATCCCCGTAACCTTTAACAATAAAAAAACAATAATGTAGAATATACAAACATGTACGTATTAGATTGCTGCAAATAAATGTCATTTAGTGGAGGTGAGGTAAAAACGGGACAAAAAAATGCTTGAAGAATGTTATGTCGATTTATGTGCATGTTACACATGTGGAATGTTCCTTCACCTGCATAGCGTACGCTTTTTCCAAACATAGCAGTCCAGAAATAAGGCACCGTTCGAATATCTGAGGCTTTTCCCATCATGCCCAGAGCAGCAACTTGTCCTGTGGAGCAACAAATGTTGCATTTGGACTGCAATAATCGGACACATGCACTAAATCTGTCCACTGGTAAATATGGATATATATGTGCGTTTCTTGCTGGTGCTTACCTTGGACATGAGCCATCTGCCAGTGAGGGATGTTCACCTTCTTATTGCCGCGGAGAGCCAACGGGAACGTCACTACGTCCCCACCAGCAAACACTCCATCCACGTTCGTCTGCATCATCTAAGAAAAATGCAGAGATTTTGACCTCAAACTGTGGAATCCAGAGGTGAAGCATCATTACAGCTGTGACACAACATTTTCACACGACATTTTACCATGGTATAGGTACCTGTAGTCTGATAGTACTTGTACTATGGTATATGATACTATGGCGCTTTTGACAGTCATACAAAGTGTGTGAAGTAAATAATTTCTTTAATCATCATTTAAACATTCAGCCAATAAAATAATCCCTCATATATTGTCTTTTTTTAAGGTAAAATAGAAGCGGCATACATCTTTATTACAGTGTATACCTATATAATGTTGTTTGTCTTTAGGCTGCTTATATATAGGGGCATATATAACAATATATAGGGGGAGGGGTATCACAATGGTTAAAGCATTGGACTACCAATCGGAAGGTCCCAAATATCAACGCCTCCACTGTTGGGCCCTTGAACAAGGCCCTTAACTCTATACTGGTCAGATATATAATGTATAAAAATGTAAGTTCTTCTGGATAAGGGCATCTTCCAAATGCTGTAAAATGTGTTAATATAAACCTGTGAATTGGCTTGCAGTAAGAATTATTGTCTGAGTTGCTGTCATAGGAAATAGATCAACATCTACTGACCAATCAGAATTGAGAATTCAAGAGCATTTTAGTGTACAGTAATAAAGATATTACACAACAGTTAGTTCTGACCAAGTCAAGGATTCAAAGCATTCCATCAGTGCTGATATAAAGCATAACAGCACTGGGACATTTATCTAGATGTATCAATCCAAGTCACAGGTTTTCTGATGATCGTTAATTACACTAACTGTCGGTTCCCAGCATGGGTGTAATTATGTCGGTTTGGCCTGTAGTACTGGAAAGAGGGGAGAGCAACTTCCTGCCAAAACCCACAATCAAAACCGGTCAGCAAAGAAAACACTGATAACATTATGGCTTCTTAAACACCACTTTGTCTTCTTAGTAACTGCTTATAAGTCATTCTGAACTGAGTCTGAACCATCTGTGTTGTTCTGTTCACGGCGAACGTAAGCTACAAATCTAACTAGCTCCTAACACAAGGCTGAATCCTAAATCCCTCTCTAACCCCTGATCAAGGTGCACTACTTAGTGTGTGGAACAAGGGATTGTACATCCTACATACTGCACTAGCTTTCCATTTTACGCTATCCGGGATTCAACCCTGGAGATTATCTGATATTCTATAGTGGAATAAGTGAAAATATAAAGTAAATTTTATATGTTTCTCAGGATTGTCCACCACCTCCATCTTTTATTCTCACCGTTTAGCTACATATAATTATCAATACAATAATATTTAATAATAATAATTATTATTATAATAATTGAAAACTATTTTATTTTCACCCCGGTTAATTACACTAACTGTCGGTTGCAAGCTCCACCACTCGCGGTTAATTAGTTCCAGGGGTTGCGGAAGGATATGTGTGGGCGGAGCAAAATAACCGGTGAAATAATCAGAACAAATCATAATCTGTTGATAATAAATGTTGTTTCTTAAATGGCTGCTCCCTCGTTTCCATGGCCACATCACACCCGTGCTGATATTCAGCACAACAGCACTTTGCGACAATGTCAATTGTTAAAAGCACTATACAAATAAAATTTTATTGACTTGAATTGATTATTGTTTAAATATCACATATATAATAATATTAAAAATAATATTTAAAAAATACCGTATAATAATGTCACATCTAAAATAAAGTGCTGCGAATATATACCTTGTTCACAGTGATGAATCCCTTGGAGTCCATGTGTAAACCACTTTGTTTGAGAAATGCAGTAGCAGGTGTTGAACCTGAGGATTCACAGCATCACAGCATTTCTTAAATCAAGTGACCATCAGGGTCGTAGTGTGTACTCGCATGTCAGATTGTCTCACCTGCGCCGATTACACACACGTCTGCTCGTAAGACCTTGCCACTTTTCAGCACTACTTCTTTTAACTAATAGAAAACAGGAGAGAGAGAGAGAGAAAAGAAAGAGATAATTGATTAATCTACTATACAGTATAAACTACTCTATATAAGTCAGACAAATCCATACAATATTTAAAAGGAAAATAATATTATTGAGTATAATTTTGCTATCAGATTTGCTCTCCATCTGAGACAAGACAAGCCATTCCAACTGCTTATGTACACCACTTCCAGACTTACACAAAGACAGAAAGACAGAAGGAATACAATATGATGAGACAAATGGAAAGGTAGAAAATGAGTAAAGGGTGAAAACAGATAGAGATGAAGAAAGAGTCCATTCATCAGAGCCCTTCTCCAGCAGAGTTTCTCTCACTTTCTGGATACCTGTCCATGATGGCCTCTCATCTCGGACACCTCGTTCAGCATGTAGAACTTCACTCTGTTCATCTCGAACAGCTACAAGTGGATACACGATATATTACTCAAGAGAACATGACAAATAATAAATCTCTAGGCATTTTGTCTTTAAAGTAGATAAGAATATTGGCAGCGCCCCTTCATACAGTATTAGCATGCTCCTTCTAATACGTTATTATGTCTTAGGGAACAGCTTATTCTTATAGAACAGATGCTCTACATAAATACCTAAATGTTAAGGTAGATATGATGGCATCCTCTGTGAGGAGGCCTATAGAAGCTATTCTGCCTGGGCAAAAATAAATCAATCAATAAATAAAACACTTTATATTTCGATACCGTCAGTATATTTGGAATTTAGTTTTATTTCCACGTAAAGTTGCTGAGTCTAGACCTGAGCAACTGAAGCAACCCCAGATCACAACACTTCATCCAGATGTTTGTCCAGTGGACACTATGCATGATGGGTGCATCGCTTCATGTGCTTCACTTCTTAGCCTAACGCACCCATCGCTCTGGAATTGGCTGGAATATTGCTCCAAAGGCCAGTCTTTATGCTTGCTAACAAACTGAAGCCTTTTTTTCCTGATGAGTCTCACTATCAAGTGGTCTTTCTTATGGCTACACAGCTGTTTAGTTCCGATCCTATAATTTCTCATCACATTGTGTGTGTATGGAAATGCTCTGACATTAACTATTGCTCTGATTTCTACTATACAGTAGTTTTTTTTTTATGAAGAGTTTTAGTGATCTCCGTTAATCATTTTCCAACCACGTTTCTTTCACGAAGTTGGTCCTGCACTTAAATCCTTCCAGTTTTTAATAATGTGATGCATGGATCTTAACTCCAGTAATCGAGTAAACTCCTAGTTCCGGTAATTTTAGATCTCGTTAAGCAGCGGTGTGACCGATTTTTCGAGCATTTCCTATGGTCTTCTTAAGGCGGCCTTATAAGAATCCAGCATTTGTAGCCTGGTCGTACTGTAGGTTTGTGGCCAGGTCAATGTTCCTGTCCAAATTTTCTCAGAACGCGGCATGGAATCCACTCTTCTTAGAGCCACCTTGGGAGGTGACAACAACGTACGATGTTTGTGGATCATTTAGATGCAGAAGACATTTCCAGAAGCCCATATTCCTACGGTGGCTGTAGGTATGCCGTAGGAATACATTAAGTTGTTCACGGTTCAAATGACATCCACCCACATTCTGCGAATTAGTCAATTTTCTAGCACCAGATAACGAGTGAATAGCCTCGAGTTTATATACCATGACAAAATCTGCCGACAGACAGGAGATGTTCCCACCAACTACTTGAGATAAACTTATGAAGGCTGTAGGAAGGTCCTAAGACAATCTAAAGGCGAACATAAGAACTCTACCGACCAATGTACGATAGAAAACTATGATCCCCACCACGAATGTCAACGAACTGCAGAAGCCGGACGAACAGGGAGATTCGTACTGTAGGAACCCGTCGTTCGTAAGAATATTTGTGACTGAGGTTTCAGTTGTTTTCTTTGCTTGATGCAGACCGATAACGTGACCATTTTCGGCCAGACGGTGTCTAAACACCTTCTGACAAATCAGATTAAAGAACTCGGCAGCACTGTACTGTATATGGTACTGTACTGTATATCAATCAGTCTACATAGTGAACATAGTCAGCTGACGCAGTGACTAGAGAGACAGCGCTAGTGTCCTTTTTTATTTGGTTCTATCTTGTTTATTTTGTGCTGATTCTCTCCGTCCATATTCTGCAGTGATTGACTGATTTACACGTCTTGGAAAAGCCCAGATAAACGCGCTCAGCATTTACGTCCTGCTTTATAACACACTCGCAGGCAACTCTGAAACGCTGACTCCGACACTTTCAGACTTCTGCCGCAGACAAATGATGAGTTTTGTGAAATGATATCCAGCCTGACAATGTGGGTTAGGGCTCAGGAACTTGGCCCTGATTATGGCATAATATATCATATTGTCCTTGTTCTGCTTCTTGTTCAGTTGGAAATGTTTAATACTGTGCCACAGCACAAAATGTATCTTATGTACACTATACTGTACGTATAATCACTTGCTTTTTCTGTAGCTGCCCAGCATTACAGTATGCTATAATCGATCTACAAGGCAGATGTAGCTAAAAAATAATTTTGAGTACAGTTTGTCGACATTAGATAATAAAGGTCGTGATGGCGTCCTCACCTTCATTAGCGCTTTCCCTACTTTCTCCCCCAGAGCTTTACGGAAAGGCACGGCTTCAATGCCGATTACAGAGACGGAGTGAGCTTTATCTGTAAGCGCAGCTGCCACCTCCATACCTGAACACAAGAAAACTTATTAGAACAAAAATAAATAAATAAAAAAATACAAATCTGGCCAAAAAAAACAAAAAGCCTATCATTTTGTATCCAGACATTTTTGGTATCTGAAGTAAGCTTTTATGGCTGATAATGAAAGCTCGCTAACCAAACAATCAAATAATATATTTATTTACACCTTGGTACAGGTGAGAATATTCCGCACGTTCGGTAGCTAGAGTACTTTTATGCACATGTAATAAATAAAGCCATAAATACAATGACTTCAGCACATAAGTCAACAATTTTAATAATATTACATTATCAACAAAACATTAAGCTCCTTGTGAGATCTTGTTTTTCAGCAAAACTTGATAAACGCCATTTTCAGACTTTAACTTATTTTGGCAAATTATTATTCTCTGACACACAAGGTTGTCTATAATGTGAGCTTTAATTTGAAATCTGCTATAACCTTATTTTTTAGAAGCTTTAAACTTCCTTTAAGCTTCATTTGAAAGAAGCACAAGAGACAGCTGCCTTATTTTTGAGCAAATGCTGTTGTGTTGTGCGCATCGCTTCTTTCAGTCATGTGATTATTGAAGCGAATATACTTCCTGTGCAGCTCAGGGGCTGCCATGATTGGGTTAAATGTGTTTAAAGGATTTTTGGAGAATGTTGGAAGTCAAGAAAAGGACGAGGTATGTGTCTCTTAACATCCATTATACAGTACATCCTGTGAAATAGGACATTTTGTGATCTGGATATTGTGTGAACACCATGTTAAATACTTGACAAGGCTATGTGGGATACTGTAGTGTAAGCACTGTGGTAAAGCAGAGAAGCAACATGAGAAAACTTTAAATGTACACAAATGACTTGGGTAAATGAAGCATGAGATGCACATGCTGTGTGTGGGAAGCTGTTGGTTATTTGGTGTATAGCTGCACTATGATAGCCAGTGCGTAATAAATAAATAAAATTAAATGAAATTTTAAATAAAAACTGTTAGAGATGCTGTAAAGTGAAGTTTTTATTTTTTATAATGTTTCTCATGATCTTCAACAATCTTTGTAATTTAAAAAAAGTTTTGCGTGCACTTTTTTTCTTGTTCTAATTTGCTGCCATCAACTTTGTTTGACTCGCTATAGAATCACAATCAAAGCATGTGTTTGCTAAATTTTTATTAAAACTCAACCAATATATTACTGATACCAAACTGCATACTTAAATAACCACATACTAAACTGCAGGCTGATTTATTTATTGTGATAAAAATGTGTGAGATGGAGTTATAGCATTTTGGAAAAAATCACACAAAATTCACTTGCATATTACCCAAACAATTTTGATAAGATATTGTGGCATTTCTGCTTTTTATCACCATTGTGACTCAAAGTAACCATGCACAAAATATTTTATATCTCTATAATTCTTGATTCAGTTGAAAAAAATTATTTTTCTCAAAAACTGCAAATATATAATTTTGCTATGAAACTGTACTTTTGTTATTTTCAGTTAAATATTTTCAGTAAATATTTATTATTATTGTTATTATTATTATTATTATTATTATTATTTACAAACCCATTAACTATTTCCAAACAAACCTTAAAATTAAAATTGGCCCTGAATATTTTCATCCCTGTAAAGAAAGTAACATATTAAAAAAAAATTTTTTTTTTAGATAAATATAAATAACTGAAATTAAGGTAGGCTTCTGGGTTTTGCATGAAAATGGAATTAGCGAATGTGACAAAGTTAACAGAAGAACTCTAGCACACACAGTAAAACCTAACAGATGTTTTACAGTACTATGAAAACATTTCTGCATTAAAAAAACTTCTATAAAGAGCACTACAGAGTAATTAAATAAATATATAGTAATATTTGGTGTGAAAACTCTTTGCTTAAAAATAATCAGTCATGTTACAGTAGATACAGATGTGTGCAGTTTTATAAGTAAAACAGCTGTTAGTTTTTACTGAGCGTGCTGGAGAACATGCCAAGAGTTTTTCTGGTAACTTTGTTACACTCGATTCTTTCTATTTTCATGCAAATCCAGGAGTTTTTTTTTTTTTAAATCTGTAAACAGGCATGCAAGTATTCTGTAAGGCTATTTATTTATTAATGTTCAGTTATATTTAGAAATAGTGAATGATTTGAACATGATAATTCAGATATGATAAACATATATAACAAAATTGTTACTGAAGATAATATAGTGCCTAAGACTTTTACACAGCACTTTACTACTGCAGCATTGATCATTGGATCTTACCAACAAATGAGGTCCCAACTATGACGGCGTTCTTGCTGCTGGCCAGTCTGGCTATGCTGTTTGCATCCTCTGGAGTTCTCAGATAAAACACGTTGCTTATGTCTTTGCCTTTGTAGTTTATTAACTTGGGTCTTTGAGTAAAAGAGAGAGACAGAACAATGAGTTTATCGTTCCACATCATGCCACTTTTTAACTCATCGACACGATACACAGAATACTGTGTGATATACAGTACAGAACAATATTTACAGTATGTCATGCTTTAACTTTTTTTTCTCCTGGTACCATCTGATAAAATTGTGGTTGTATAGATTTATATTCAAATACAAATAAGATAGTCTTGTAAGGAAGGAATTAAACACTCAGGGTGTGGCATTATATAATATTACAGGTAGTCCCTGACTTACGTACAATTTCAGTTCTGGAAGCACGTTCGTAAGTCTGATTTGTTCTTAAGTCCGACAAAGTGAATCTGATATGCCTTTGACACAATGTAAATCATACCAATCCACTTGACTCAATCTGTCCCCTTTCCCCACACTGCCATCATGCCGCCAAAATCATGAAATGAATCTCACAGTGAAATGTACAGTAACAGTGTTGTCCCTGCGCCGTTAAATGGCGAGGGGAATCCTGGACGCCATTATGTCTCTGAGCTGTTTTCCACTATATTGGACTGTGAACTCTACAGGACTCTTTCTGTCATCATGCTCCCGGACTGATCCACTGAAACTGGTGAGGCCGACTCATTTCTCCTGCACCCCCACACGCACACACACATACAATATACCGGACCTTAGACATTTTATACATTCACTTACACACTGAAAATATTGTATATAAGTATAAATATTGTATATCATTATTGTATATAATTATATATAATTATATAAATATTGGTATCTGGTGCAATCCAGTGTCTATTTTTTGTACAATACACGTGAACTACTTCTGTGATTAGAACCGCTGTCAGTTTGTATCTGTGTAAATTTGTAACTTGAATGTTCATAATTCGGGGACTTGCTGTAATAAGTGAACAAAAGTGTGCTTTGTAATATCACTCTTATAGCAAAAAATGTTTAACTCTTTTTATACATTGGGGGAAAAAAATAAAAAATACGATCTCAGCATTGTTTGTCCTTTAATTCTAGATGAATTGTCTCCCTCATCCAGGCCAGGATATTTCTTTACAGACAAGACAGACTCTATTGATTTGCAGGTAAAATGAATGAATATTGTTCTCCATTTGTTTTTATTGCCAATTTATTAAAGAGCCTCAGTCACAGCCAGGAAATGAAAGACGGTCCGGTGCTGGCATGCATACTGACATTCTGTATAATGAATAGCAACATTCAGTCTCGACTGAAACTCAGGTTACATTTGGGTCGCATTGAAAAGCTCAAGGGTGATGAAATGTCTTAACATTTGCTGTATTCATACAATTTGAAAGATGCGCTTTCAGAAAAAGGGGTGAATTAGATCATTAGGGATTTAATCAGTTTGCCAGAATCCTTAGCCAAATAACAATCTGCTACCTAGTTGAGGTTTTTCAGATTTTTAACCAACACAACATGTTTAAAAGCATGGACACCGGTGGCTCAGTGGTAGGTTTCTCGCTTGCCCGGGTTTGATTCCCAGGAACGCAGTGCCAGTCCCAAGCCTGGATAAAATGGGAAGGTTGCATCAGGAAGGGAATCCGGCGTAAAAATCCGGCTTCCGCAGAGAAATACCAGCAACAATAACAACAGGCTTAAAAGCGTTGTGGAAGGTGAGATGGGAACACATCAAATTTGTTGTTAAATTAGTTGGTTTACGAGGGTTATATCAACTAAAAGCATGTGCACTGACAGTACATGCATTACTTACATTCAATCTGTTTTTCTGCATAGATCCTTTATGGTTCCACGGCAGGAAAATAAAGCCAAGCTTTTAAGAATGATGAGACGAATTACTGTCCTGCGCTAGATCTGGCGGGTGCTTTGATTCCAGTCTTAAATCCTGGTTGCATTTTTTATTCCTAGCCCAGATATAAGCTCCGCTCCCAGATATAAGTGACTTGCTCAGCCTTATAACTCAAGGCATACTGTAGGATACTGTACATAGCTCTGACTGACCCTTCAAATAGAGGCACTTCCATCCTTTTTCTTTATAGTACAGGATTACAATAACTGAAGCTCATGGCCCAAAATGATCTAATTTTTGATGTTATTAATATTATTTGAG
>JAQMYG010000014.1:19685816-19703713 GCA_030014215.1 Clariallabes teugelsi | reverse complement strand
TTACACCAATTTAAGTATCAATACTCATGAAGAAATATGAATAATTTGCATTTTAAAAGATTATTGTTTGAAGTGAGGCCGTATAACGCTGAAAATGGCCATTTTTGGGGCACATATAAAACCATCTCTCCAAAACTTAACATTTTTAGGGAAGCAAGACTGGTCACTTCCATGTTTCATAAACTTCAGAAGTAGCTTCTTTGGCACACACATTTTCTGTATTATATATATATATAGCATAAAAAGAAAAATTAAATCAGCACCAGTACTGTACTGTGTTTTGGCCATTTCTACAATAAGTGAAAGAAAAAAGTGAGAGAATGATGGTTTATAGATGAATCATCTTTGAAACATATGAAACTGAAGTGTTAACAAAAAGAAATTGAACATTAAATGTTTTAAGTGCTATATGTCACATCCATCCATTCATTATCTATCTATACCCCTTATCCCATGTAGGGTCACAGTTACCCTGGATAGTACCATAACAGCACTCAAGTACACACACACACACACACACACTCGTACCCTATGGGCAATTTGTAATCACCAGTCAGACTACAGATCATGTCTTCGGACTGTGTGAGGAAACCAGAGCACATGAAGGACACCCACCAAGCACTTGTACACATATAAACCGGAGGTGTGATTCGAACCCTGGAGGTGCGAGACGACAGAGCTAACCACTAAACAACTGTGCCAACAATTTTTTTTTTCAATTGATAAAAACTTGCCAACTTGCTGTAGGAGTGACACATCATCATTATTGTTTTCTATTAACATTCCTTACTTAATAATATGGATTCATTAACTGTCTCATGCTTTTACATTAACCATCCAAAAGATGCTTTCTTTTTGCTTTTACTGGTTATTAGTGGCTGAATAATATGCTGACTTGACTTAAATTAAGAGGTGAATGTCTATTTTTCAGGGAGGATTTGCTTTATGATTTAGACAATGAAATGATTTACAGTATATACTGTAGCATTACTGTACATCCTAATAACACACTGTAATACAGACAGAGACCTGCAATACAAATCAATACATCGGGTCTTTAAGAGAACTTGTTCTTACCTGCTTCCTGTTGCAATTAAGAGTTTCTTGTACTCCATCTTATAACCATCTTGAAACATTACTGTCTTTGTTTTAACATCGATTGACACAACCTGAGAAGGTAAAATCAGCAAGAGGGAAAATTAAAAAAAGAAACTGTTAGAATGTACATGAATACAGTAGAGGTATATTGCAATTAGACTGACTTAAGGTTACTTTTCAGTATTCAGTATATGTACAGTACATAGCGTCTTTTAAGAATCTTGTGCTCCAGTACAATTAATGATCCACTGCTTGCTTACTTGTTTGTTTGTTTGTTTATTAAACCATATTTCATGGAGTTTTATTTTGTCTTTTATAAATGGATCATCAAGTTGGATTAGTGTACTGTAATATAGTGTTTTTATTTTGCATCGTTAAGCTTCGCACCGTGGCCTTACTGATTATTTTTCTATCACAGCGTGTCTCTAAGGGTTTATTTATTCTAATAAATAAAAAGTTACGATGGTGGGCAAGTATTAAAAAACATATGCCATGTGTATTAATTCTCCCTGTGCAGAAAAAAGGTGATGCCACTAATTAGCCCCAGCCTATCTGTCTGAAGAGTTGTGCTAATTAGACTCGGCCGGTTTAATTAATGGACAGGACAAATACGTGGCAGGACTTTTATTATGCCTACATTTAGGAATTCTAGTTTTAAAATGAATTTGAAGTGAATTGGGAAATTTCTGGAAATGTTCAGGAAGCAATCACTTGGGCGAGTGACACCTGCCGAGTACTGCAGATGTCTTTTTGACTCTACGCCCCAGCCGGATTCAGCAGGTTTTGAAGAACAAGGGACATCATACTAAATACGGATTTGTTGTGGTAACAAATTATTTTTATTATCTTGGGTGTCATAATTTTACTAATTTGTTAATGTCTTTAAAACGTTGCATTTAACTTTTGCCCCAATACTTTTGGCCACCTCTGCAGTTCTGGGCCACTAATTTGATTGGTCGAGTGGCATTCCATGAATGATGATTCTTCCCTTTGACACTGGGATGTTTCACTGTGTGTATCATGCTCTTCATCTCAGTTCACCAAAAACAAAAACAAAAATCCATATTATTTTAGTACAGATGCAGTAGTCTTAGTGAGATCATCAAGTTTCAAGTTTTATTGTCATATATACAGTAAAGAAACATGGTCCCCCCTGTACAATGAAATTCTTTCTTTGATATGCTACTAAAAAAGTAGAAAATAAGCATAAAAAATTGAATAAAAAATAAAAGCTGAAATAAACGTTTGGCCTTACCGTGCCCAAAATGTCACTTTCTCGATATTAATTTTCTTATTAGTATAACTGTTGTATGAAAATATTCAACCGCTTTATCCTGCATACAGGGTCACTTGGGGACCAGAGCCTAACCCA
Source organism: Clariallabes teugelsi (assembly GCA_030014215.1). Classification (NCBI taxonomy): domain Eukaryota; kingdom Metazoa; phylum Chordata; class Actinopteri; order Siluriformes; family Clariidae; genus Clariallabes; species Clariallabes teugelsi. The sequence continues at coordinate 19,701,243 of JAQMYG010000014.1, read as the reverse complement.
GGAGACTTTGGGCATGAGGCAGGGTACACCCTAGATGGGGTGCCAATTCATCACACAAACATACTCACTCACACACTCACATACTCACTCACACACTCACATGCTCATTCACACACTACGGGTAATTTGGGGATGCAAATTAGCCTAATCTGCATGTGGGAGGAAACCAGAGTACCCAGAGGAAACCCACCAAGAACAGAAAGAACATGCAAACTCCATGCACACAGACCCCAAGGCGAGATTATATAAAAACAATATCAAATAAATAGCTATTTTTCTTAATTATTTAATCATATTCATGCTTTTTTTAAAAGTTTCGAAGCATTGATGGATAAACTGCACCTCTTTCTCCAGCAGTAGTTCGATGTCGTGACTCAGGAAGAACTCGGTCGAGCGCAGTTGTAGCTGCTCAGCTGTGCTTTCTAACGACTATGAAGACAAAGAAGCACTATCACACACTGTAGTATAAGGACCAAGCAAATGTTTGCCTAATATATGAAATCCGAATGATTTTATTTTCGATCAACTGGACTGAAAAAAATTTAATGTTGAATTAAATTAAATCTACAAACTCTGCATGCAGCCTAAGACATATTTTCTAGACATAATAAAGAAACCAAAAACCAAACTTTCGCTGCCAAACATGTCTTGTGTGATCAACTACAAGTTGGCAGAAAAACTGGAAAATGGTGTAAATTTAATCCAAGTCCAGACAAGAAACTACTTTAGCTGGGAACTGTATTTTAGAGCAAACATTTAGGTGTAAAAGCAGGTTATAGAGTAAAGATTTGCAGTAAGATCAATTTGTTTTTAATCAGACCCCAAGGGGAATGTGTCTCTCCTCCACTGAGCTGTGGTTTGCAATGACTCTGTACAAACCTTACTCAGTTTAGGCCTGTCATATGGAGGGTGTTTGTCCATGGTGCACATCACAATGCGGTCAGTGAATCCTTCCTGTCTTAACGTCTCTGCACACACTAATGCAGCAGGGCCTGAGAGAGAACATAAGATAGTCAGCAAGCGTAACTCTGGTCCAGAAATGCAGTTCTACCGGCCAAAATTCTATCAGAAAAAACATGTTTTCTTTTAGACCCTCATATGTGAAATTATCTCATATGATGTCAGACAGAAGCCTCCTGCTGGGCAAATCATTTAACCAGGTAGAAGCATCTTCCTCGGCAAGGATACATATTGGACACAAATATCCTGCGTTCTTATTTTTGGCAGAAGCCTCCTGCTGTGTAATGCCCCCTGTTAATCAGAAGCCCCTGGCTGAGCAGAAGCATTCTGCTGGCACATTAAAAATTAGACAGGAACGACTATTTGGGAAATGTCCCACTTTGGGCAGAAGTCCCTGGCAGAATTGGGGTCTCCTGCTGGACCTCATGGTTGGGAGAAGCCTGCTGCTTTTGAGGCTTTCTCTCATGCCTAATTGGGTAGATGCCCTTTTGCTGATCTAGTTGGGGAGAAAACACCATTTGGGCAGATGCCTTCTTGTTAAAGATGCCACACAGTGGGCAGAAGCTCCTGGTTGGGCAGAAGCCTCCTCTTGATCAAAGCCACTTTGGGCAGATTTCTGCTCAGAAAGAATTATCTAGTGGGGCAGAGCCTCATGTTAGGCAGATGCACCAGACTGGATGGAAGTCCATGTTCACTCCATCTGCAGGCTGAAACTGTATGTTGGACAAAGAGCCCTGAGCAAATGCAAACCCCCAGAAGATTTTGGTTGGGCAGAAGCTGCAGGCTGGGCTGAATTCGTTCCCTGACTGATATCCCATGTTGAGCAGAAGCCCAAGGTTGGGCTGAAGTTGTCCTCTGGCTGATGTCCCATGTTGTGCAGAAGTCTTCAATTGGGCTAAGCCCATGCTCTGCAGACATCCACAGTATGATGAGCAAAGGCATATTCTTCTTGTCTTTGAAACTTTGAAGTTCAGTTTTAGGGAGAAAAGGTGTTTTTCAAAACTATTTGATACACACTTGTCAGAACATATTGATACACATTGATTGATACACATTGATTATGCACTTATGCATCAACTTCTTGTTGCTGATTTTGTCCAAGCAGGTGTGTGGGGTTCTAACCTGATCCGATGATGAGAACATGGCTAAAGCTTGTACTGGAGTTGATGACGGCTGAGCACTTGGCCATGGCCCTTGTCCTTCTCTGCGTCTGTAGAGCCTGTCGCAACACACATTTGTAACAATAACAGATGCTTATGAAGTTACATCTCTGCTTTTACTCAATTAACCTTCACACGTCAGACTGAAAGAGTGTTTTACCTGTTTGTTTGCCCGGATGATCACCTTCTCCTTTTCAACTCTGACCTGTGGCAAAAAGAGGTTAAATATCAGAGACCTGACGTTGAGTGGAACTCAATATTGGTGGCAGTCTGGGACTAACAGATAAACTTCACCTGAAAAGTGGGCAGGCTGTCCAGACCTGGGAAGTCCTCGATGTCTCCGGTTGCGATGTTGAAACAGGCTCCGTGCCACGGACACCGGACATGTCCCTTAGACAGAACTCCTGCCACAGGGTACAGTAAATGTTCAGCTCTATTACAGTAACATCTCATCCATAAATGTTAGCACTCTCTGGATAGTCAGTTTCCTCTCTAAAGCTCTTTCAGCACCATTGCTGAGCAGAAATTTTAGAAAACCTTCCTCACCCTTAACCAGTGGTGCCCCATAGTGTGGGCATTTGTGCCCCATGGCAGAGAATTCTCCATGTTCCTTAATGAGCAGAGCTCTGCCCGGCCCCAAGTCCACCTCACGCATCCTATAAGATCCATCACACACACACACACACCAGTAAAGAAATGCTCCAGTACTTTTAAACTAGTCTAACAGTCTGTGTTACACCTTGATGAGAAAATTTACACTTCCTTATAATGCAGTGCATTAAATGTCATACCATAAATATTTGCCCCTTTGTGCTTTTTTTATGACTTCTGATTATGGATTGTTGTACACAACATCATAATTTCATACAACACCAAAAACAAACAGGATGTAAATAAAACATGATTCTTACTGTCCGTTCTCCAGGTCTTTGACGTGGCACACTGTGGCCTCGATGTAGTCTCGGTGTTTGTGTGATGGACGCAGAACAGACGAGTCCTCATCCGAGCAGTGACCCAGTGAACCATTCGGACGGCACTCCGAGAAGGGACTCGCTTTACCGTTTGGAGACATCAGGTCCGCTTCCTTCTCCTTCTCCAGGAGAGTGAGCTCAACTTTGACCTCTGCTGCCAAGGCATTACAGATACAAAAGAGTTGTGAAAGATTGAACATTTTCTGGTTCCTTTTAAAGCACACACGGTATGTGACAAGCTATAGAGATTTAACTATTGTCATTCTTAGAGACGACCAATGTTGTAGACATTGAAATAAACAGATTTTGAAAGGTATACCCCAGTCTGACTTGAACGCCCTTTGTAATTGATTCTATTTTAAGTGTTTAACATAAACATACCAATTAGTTACCATTACTTATTTTTGTTTAACTTAAAAAGTAATTCTGCCCTTAGTTTTACTAGGTTGAGGCATAAACCATATTTTTTCTTGTATAAGTTGAAAAGTGATTGTGTAACGTGGTTCCATCGCAGCTAGTGCGGAGCGTGATTTTTCTCTTGCGGGTTGGAAAAATGTGCTGAGAACCCAGGGTCTTACGCTTTAATCTCCGAGAGAATTCTCACCTGCTGAGCGAAGCTTAATTAAAGTCAATGGAAAATCATAAGAGACGACAGAGTCGGCGGTGGAGAAGAAAGAATGCTTCATAATTAGTGACACTGTGGCAACTGAACGAGACCCGGCACTTCAGTATACGCCATAGAGTGTGCTTTTAGTTTGCTTGAAATGCATGGTTTCACTAAAATCCAAACTACTTCGAGGTACAGAGAAAGTGAACATGCAGCTATGGAATGGTACATGTATCTAAAGAGTGGTTCCAAAAGGCAATACCATATGGATAGCCAATTATTTCACTTAATAGATCATTAAATACAAAATAAAATCTTCTAAAGCAGATATCTTTATAAGTACAAATCTAAAACATGGTGGTGTGGAAAAAATGTAATCTAATACTGATGGGCCCTTGAGTAAGGCCCTTAACCATATCTGCTCCAGTATAATGAATGACCCTGCACTCTGACCCAGCCTACTAGCAAAAAAGGTGGGATATATGAAAAATTAAGGATTTCAATAAGCAGCAATGTATATGTGACGAATAAAGGCTAAACTTCCCACTGAAGCCATTACCAAGAAAATTTGTTCCGCAATTTTTTTCCTGTAATGGAAGCCTTAAAACTGGACACTCCTTCCAAAAATGCAGATATCTCCGTACAACGAACTTTAGCAGCATGTTAACAAATAATATCAATACTTTCTTTTGTTTATTATTAGGCTTCGGTTATGTAGAGCCTCCACCATACAGGTCCCTATGCATGCTGTGACTATACAATAGAAAGAATAACTTATTTGAACGAGAAATATTGTCAAAACTACTGTTATAGAAAATGAATCTCCTGGCCAATCAGATTCAAGAGTTTAAGAGCACCATGGTATTATGAGGTCATTTGATTGAAGCTTGTTTTTTTTTGCTAAATGTTTTCTATGATTAAAAACTCAACCTTAAACCCATATCCAGTTCTTCAGTGATGTCACTCAGACTTGGTGATGTCATTATATATAATTTCAAAACATTGATCAAAAGTTTATAGTGTAGCAGAGTGCTATAATATTCTAGATCTTCGTATCATTATTTTCTCTAGGTTCTTTTGAGGGAGAAATTGTGCCGAAAAGCTAGAAGTGATGCAAATAATAATTACAGGTTAAATCTGAAAAATGTAGCCTGGTAAGATAGAGTCCCTAAATAAACATGGGGAAAAAATACCATGTAGAAGAAAAAATATTAGTGAAAAAAAAACTGTTAAAGAAAGAAAAAAAATATATATAATTTGTTTTATTTTGAGATATTGCATACTACAATTACAAAATTATCTCTAAACAAGTAAAAATATATTGAATATAGTTACATTTATCTACACTTTCTTTAACTAAGATTACAACAAACCAAATACAAGATTATTAAGCTTATTTGTAGTCAAATGTTACTAAAATTACAAGCGAAAAATTTCTTGTTCTATTGGCAGATCATTTTGCTTCTTTCAAGAAATAAATTACTAAAAACTGGTGGAATTATCTGCCAATAAAGCAAGACATTTTTTGTTTGCAATTTTGATACCATTTGCAGTAATTCTTGAATTGCTTGACAAGTAGATGCAGCAGATAACAACGCAAACTAATCCTCATTATTACCAACAATGATATTTAAAAGTTTAAAGGAACACATTGTAGTGTCTGGAACTTTTTAAAATTCAAATCTTTCAAGGATCTTAACTGTCATTCAGATAAAACTCTGCAAATTTAGATTTATCATAAAATGACAAAAAACATAAAAATATCTATTTTTCTAAAATGCAAAATTGTTAAGGTACTGCAACATGAATTTGACATGGTTACAGACACTACAGATTTTTCACTAGTTTTTACTTAAAAACTATTTAAGCAACAATTTTTTACAGGTCGTGTACTTCTAGAAGTTTACACCAATTTTAATATCAATACTCATAAAGAAATATAAATAATTTGCATTTTAAATGATTATTGTTTGAAGCGAGACAGTATAAAGCTAAAAAATTGACATTTTTGGGTCACATATAAAATCATCTCTCCTAAAATGCTAAAGTTAGCAACTTGAAATTTTTAGGGATGCAAGACTGGTCACTTCTATATTACATAAATTTCAGAAGTAATTTCTTTGGCACACACATTTTCAGTGTTATAGTATAACATAAAATTGGCTGCATTTGGCAGACATAGTTTAAACATGTTTAAAACTAACACTGACCCTGACTTTTAATAATGAAAATAAATATTTATTGTATGATGTTAGCTAAACTTAGCTAAAAAAACACTACTTTTCAAGTCCCGCCTTCAAGCTACAGGATTGGCTCGCATTTTACATGCAGTGGAGATCTACCCAATCACAGATGAGAGCGAATTCTTTTAACCAATCATAAAAAATATGCAGAATTTGTTGAGAAGATGTGAACAAACCTAACCTTAGTTGCACGTGCAAAAAATTCCTGATCTTTAACAACAATCTTATTTAAAAAACAGTTACACAATATGTACTGATACGTGATACAGAAACATGTTTCAGACTCACGCTGATGCTGAGATGAATAAAAAATAATAATAAACACTTTTGATATAGTATCTATAGTATACTATACTATACTATACTATACTATAGTATAAGTAGACTGAGCTAAATCGTGCAAAAAACAAAACTATACAACCTAAGTCCCGCCTTAAAGCTCCAGTTTTATAACCAATCACAGGCATGAATGAGGTCTTGTAATGAATCATAATGCAGAAGGCGGGATTTGTGAGAAAAATATGGGAGATATAACAAACCTAACCTAACATAAGCTTACTGAAAAGATTTGATACAATTAAGTATATTAATAATTGCATTATGTGTAAATCACATGAGCTTCATTACTTGAGTATAAAACTAAAGGAACAAACATTGTGACTCCACCCACATTTGGCCAAGAACTGTAAAGCTTTTTGTACACTGAATATACTTGCACTGAAATTTAGATTTTTTTTTTTTCATCATAATAATAATAAAAGTCATACGATGTCATAGCGTAGGTTCACTCTGTTTGATCTCACTGCTTTCTAAAAATCCTGCGCCTACACTCTGGCAGTTCAAAAAGCGAACCTATTGACAGATGAAACCATGTTTCTAGCTTCAGCAACTCCAAATACATTAAAAAAAAAAAAGAAACAGAACACAGAACAGCGATACATTGTGCAACACTTGCCACTCGTATTCCCGTCTAATCCCTATGAAACACAGAGAGCAATTGAGAGCATTAAAATTCCTGCTATGAAAGCAACAACACACAGGGGGGGCAGGTTAGACCGACCTATATATAGGCGGAGAAACAAGTGCCAATTATTACAGGATTTGAGGTTTGTGGATAGGTGGGGGCGTGCAGGAGTGAGAGAGAGAGAGAGAGAGAGAGAGAGAGAGTCACCTGATTTGGGTTTGGAGAGGCATCCTCCCATGGTGCGCCCGCAGTGAAGCCAGCAGGCCTGGTGATTGGGAAGCCCAGGGAGGGCGCGCAGGAGGGCCGGGCAGGATCAGACGCTCAGACTGGGCCACAGGGAGCGGAGGGAGAAGTGGACACAGTGCTGCAGCAGGGAATTCTGGGTCTGCTCGGCCCGTTCAGCCATATCACAGCTCAGCCACTACACATAGCCTGAGCAGGAAAGAACAGCATGGTTAAGAAAATGCATATAAAAAAGTCACACCATGATATAACACACACATTCATTATTCATAAAGTAACACACTTTGGTTTGATTTGGAAACTTGTGCATGTCAGCCTACTGTGCATGTCGTTGGAGAGTGAGAGGAAACCAGAGGACCCAGAGGAAACCCACCAAGCATGGGAAGAACATGCAAACTCTGGAGGTGTGAGACCAATATGCTCTCCACTGATAGACACCCGTGATATAACCATTCTCCCTACTATTATACTTTATGAATAGACTATTAAGATGATTTAAATTTCTTAAAACTTTGACTTCATAATCAGCATGTTGTATATACTGTAACACAGCATTGAAACATAGAGTTTCAGCCAAAACACAGTCTTGGTGCTGATTTTTTATTTATTTATATATTTTTAAACATATAATACATATAATGTGTGCGCCAAAGAAGCTACTTCTGAAATTTATGCACCATGGAAGTGACCAATCTTACCTAAAAATTTCATGTTTCGGAGAGATGGTTTTATATGTGACCCAACAATGGCCATTTTTCAGCTCTTCAGTCTTCCTTCAAACAATAATCATTTAAAATACACATAATTTACAATATTTCTTTATGAGCATTTATACTAAAATTGGTGTAAGCTTCTAGAAGCACATGTTAAAATTGGTGCTTAAATAGTTTTTAAAAAAACTTAAAACCGTGAAAAATCTGTAGTGTCCGTAACCATCTCAAATTCATGTTGCAATATTTTAATAATTTTGCATTTTATAATAATACACTTTTTCAGGTTTATGTCTTTTCATGTGAAATCTAAATTGGCAGAGTTTCATCTGAATGACAGTTAAGATCGTTGAAAGATTTGAATTCAAAAAAGTTCCGAACACTACGGACATAAAAGGGCATAAAACTGTATTTAGTAATTGTGCTTTTTCTTTTTCATCTGATGAAAATATAAATGTGTATGCATATTTAACAAATAGCGAAGCATGGATCGGGAGATAATAAGCATTAAAAGTACTGTATTATGAAAAATGGTTTTATATGATCATATCTGAAAATTCACTTTTTCACCTACGTACAGCAGGTGAGACACTTTTTAGCACCAATACCATGTTTTGGACAGTTATAAAAAATAAATAAATAAATAAATAAAAAATCTATGCTGTTTTTCATTCACTTTATCTTATGATTTGAACATATGCTAATATCTACACAATAAAAGTCCTTTTAGATTCTCCAACCGAAAGGTACCAAACCGAAAGGATGAATGTGAGAATATGAGTAAAACACGCAAAGACTTGAATATCGTCATGGTCATATCTCACCAGCATGCCATGGTTTATTTACCTAGAGCTCATTATCACTGTTGTGTTTTAAACTATATATATTTTGTAAACCTTTTGATATTAATTGTCCCATTACTGGATCAAATATCTCTACAATGCATTAATGATATTCTATTAATTTTGTCCAAGGTTTTATTAAATTCTTTTGCATGATATGACTTGTTAAAAATTAAGGATAAATGACAGCTAGAATGAAAACCAATGATGATCACGCCCACCTTAAATGAGTTGCGAAACTGCAACTAATAAAGGAAATAATCTGATAGTCTAGAAAGAAAAAAAAAAACCCTGCTGAGGCACAGTGTGATTTAATAATGGGAAAATAGGTCTCCTATACTCCTATACAGCTCCATACAGTTTGAAATCCACAATACACTGCAGCTACAGCAGAATTATTAATCACCCTCTCTCCCGCTGCGGTGGAGGTGTCAGTGGTGCATGCAAACACAGCAGAACCCCGAGCTCCTTTGTTAATCAGCATGCAGATTGTTTTAATTTGCCGACCAAGACAATCCTGGGAATGTGATTAAGTTGTAGAAATGTCAATACAGAACAAATTGTGTCATGATGATTTTGTCCAGATTTATACCAAGTAGAGTGTTAAGTTAAGATAAGGCTTTATTCGTCACATATACATTACTGCACAGTGAAATTCTTTCTTCACATATCCCAGTGTGAATAGGGTCAGTCATGATACAGCACCTCTGGAGCAGATAGGGTGAACCGCCAACCTTCCCATCAGTAACTCAGTGCTTTGACCCTCTGAGCCACCGCTGCCCTAATAAACAATTCTTCCCATAGCGGAAGTCCAACCCATAACGTGAGTCCGACCATATAGGATCTGTTTTATCTTTCAGGAATGTAAAAGGTAAAACCACAATCAGGTCAAGTACAATATGTAGACCAAACCAAGCATCGTATTTATTAGACAATATAATCATCATCATCATCATAATCATCATCATCATCATCATCGTCGTCTAGACGAAAAACATAGAAAGCGCAGGGTTCTGTACATATAGACAAACTAATCTCTGAACTAACACAGATCAGGTGAACACAGTCAGCTAACAGACCAATGACACGACCAAAGACGTAGCCAGAGGGAAGGATTCCAGGTTTAAACCACCCCAGAAATGTTTTAAATATTACAATAAGTCTATTCAGTATGTCAGACTAGAAAGTTGTATATGATGTTATGAGCTGTGCTGCACTTTGCCTGCAGTATATTGTATATACTGTAAGAATTAGTCATGATAACACACACTATTTGATTGACAGGCTTTCAACCTATCACATTACAACTTATATAACTTATAAACGTAATTTATTTTATTCACTTATAATCACTCACTCACTCATCGTCTATACCACTGCATCCTGTATACAGAGTCACGGAGCCAATCCCAGAAGACGTAGGGGCATGAGGCGGTGTACACTGACAGACGGGTGTCAGTCCATACACATACACACACACATGCTTGTTCACACACTATGGACAATTTGGGAACGCCAATTAGCCTAACCCACCAAGCACAGGGAGAACATGCAAACTCCATGCACACGGACCCAGAGACGGGAAACGAATCCGGACTCTGGAGGTGCAAGGTGACTGAGTGACTTAAAAATCAATGAGAGCCAATCAGAACGAGGGCATTATGATGACGGAGAGGTTAAGGGGTCATTCAATCTCTCTCATTTGGATGACTTTTTTGGTTTTCTGAAAAAGCAAAAACAGTGGGATAACACAAACAGTAGCCAAACCGCGGATAACAATCTAAGCAAAGGAGAAAACAGTGCAACCTGTAGCATTAGCATTAGCATTGCTGGTTGCTCATGGTAGTACAGATGAACTGAATAAAAGGACGGATATAATTATAATTATACGGATATAATTATTAAATCAAAAACCTCTACCTTGGACAATCCAAGGACATGACTAGACCAGAAACAAAAGTAAACTCTGGAGAGAGGGAGATTCATGGCACTGCTAGTTACTCTGGAACACAGTGTGTACAGTATACTGTACATGTTCATTAGGCCGCTGTGACGTTTGGATACATGTGAGGTTTTTGTACATTTTTTATTTTTTTGTTGCTTTCCTTTCTCCCTATCTTCCATGGCAAGCTCCCTTAAACCATGGATTGATTGATAATGCATAGCACATAATATTTGGTCCTAGAAGCTAAAATGCATTTGTGACACAGTGACACCACTGTCACAAATTCTTTCAATGTTGTGGAAAGTTCCTTATTCAGCTTCATCACTGATTTTAACTCATGAAATCTAATGAACATCTTGGTACACATACAGTACTCATGTACTCATGACATTATTTTCAATATGGTGGTATGCCTGGGAAGCTCATGTGACACAATTAGATCATTATAAAAAGCTTGTAGGTAAAAAAGCTTAAAGGTAATTTTCTTCCTATTTAACAATTCTACATCATTTAAACAGCACATATTTTATAATAAACCTGTTTTGACGTTGGCGGCATGGGGGCTTAGTGGCTAGCACTGTTGTCTTGCGCCTCCAGAGTCCAGGATCAATTCCTCTGTGTGCATGTTCTCCCGAGTTTGCATGTTCTCCCAGTGAATGGTGGGTTTCCTCTGGGTACTCCGGTTTCCTCCCACAGACCAAAGACATGCAGATTAGGCTAATTGGTGTACCCAAACTGCCCGTAGTGTGAACAAGCGTGAGTGTATGCCCTGTGATGAATTGGCACCCTCATCCAGGGTGTACCCCGTCTAATGCCCTAAGTTTCCTGGAAAAGGTCCCAGACCCCCTTAACCCTGTATACAGATAAAGCGGTATAGACGATGAGTGGGTAAGTGTGTTTTGACTGCATTACTTTAACAAATTGATCTAAAACAAACGAAGAAATATGTTCCATATGGTCTATTTGGTCTGTGCTATATCTCTCATAGTTTCCCTTAAGGAAGAAATGACTCTGGGCTCTTATGGGTTGCACATTTTTTGAATGGCTTCGTCATCATGATGCTCCAAAACATAAACTTACATAAACCCTTCTAAGATGAATTTGTTGAAGATTCCAACTTTTTTAAAATTATTATTATTATTATTATTATTATTAGTTACATTTCCCTTCTTGCTGATGATAATAAGCATTTTTGCATTGAAGTAACTTCTAATTTCTTTGTAAAGTGCTTACAGTGTGCTAAAACATAAGTACCCAAAAACTTCCAAGACTTCCAAGAAAAATGGTATTATGTAATAGGATTGAGTTTAATAAGTAGTGAGCGTAATAGGACTCGGGCTCATTTAAAAAGATCTTTTTTTAAAAATGTGACAAGGTGCAGTAAAACCAAAACTTCTGTCTTAAATAAAACTGAAAGATACGACACACTTTGGCCATATTTTGCTATGTTTCAAGTTGGTGGAAAATAATGAAAAGAAGGAATTTATTTATAGGGGAAGTAATTAATATTGATAAAATGTCACTGAAAGTAATAACCCGGTTACTGGCGGCTTAAATACTTTCTTTCTTTAATCATGGATTCATGAGAAAAAGGACCTAGGAGGAAAAGATAATCCTCAATCTAAAGTTCCTGTTTCTTCTCTAATCATTGATATGCTGTGATGAAACTTTAATGTGATAGTCGTGGCCTGTTACAAGATGATTCCACCTACAGTACATCAGCAGCACCTGGGGGTTAACCAGGTGGTCTGATGGTGACGGATATTGGCACAGGTTTTTACACCAGACGCCCTTCCTTTCACAACCCTCCCATTTTCCTAATCGGGCTTGGGACCGGCACCGCATGCAGTGGCTGGGTAGTATGGGGTGTGGCAACCCAGCGACTGTGCAGCTCGAACCCTTTCTAGAATGTAGAAAATATATCAGAAGACACATTAGAATATGTGTCCAAACTTTTGACTGGTACTGTATAATATGCTTTGATCCTCATACCTTCTCACAATACAATTGAACGACTATAAGAGATTTTTTTTTGTGTTAAAAAGAGGTCTAGTGTTAGGGTTAGGGTTCATCACTCCATTAGTGATAAGTCAACTTGACATCTCGACTAATAAAAGCATTCCATGATACCTGCCTGTGTAGGTTTATTTATTCCCATGTGGGTGTCATGCAGCCCCTTGAACATACATTTCCAAAAATATAATAATAAAAATGTCCTTTTGTGAGTTTGCAAAACTTAATGATTCACCTAATAACCCAGATGATATACAATCATCGCATAATAGACTCGATTACACTTTATCTGTGCTCCATAAAACCCTCACAGGCCCAGCGATTATTAGAGCGCAAGCATAGATTTTAAATGTTAAAACAGCTTTTCAGGGGCTCTGCCTTAGAGGACCACTTGATATTCACATCACACCCAAAGGTCCTGGAAATGGCGAGTGGAAAGAACAATAGTGCTCCTTAATGAGGCAGAGTGAAGCACACAGGAGCGGAAACAAGCCCACGGCAAAAAGTTTGGAGGCATCTGAAAATGCCTAAAAAAAAATTTAAACTCCCACTCTGTCTGTATTTTTCAGTGATGCAAGAAATAAATCAAACTTGTTTGGAGAAATGTGATCCTTTTGACTTGTCACTTGTTTTAAAGATCATCATAATATACATTCAATTGTTTTTAAAAAATTTTTTGGTTCTTGACTTTATTGACGGTTTTCGCTGGAAGAGATCATTTGCATATTCTAAAAAATCTCCGGCTTGCCTGCCAAAATGGAGCGTCTACCATAAAGGGCTAAAAGAAATCCCAGAGCGTAGGTTGTGGTTTTAGGAGAAGGATGCTTCCACTGTTTTATAAGTCGGCACGATTTATATCATATCACCATAGCAACTGTGAGTCTGTTTATGCATGCATATCATCATCGCACCGCAGTATTTTCTAGGTCATGCAGTATATCCTGTTGAATTATATATATCCTAGAAATAAAATAAAATAAAGTAACAACAAATGGAAGTAAACATATGGTTTAAATCATTTAGGGATGGGCAATACAGCAAGGTAATATTTACAGTGATCAACACCACTTGCACATTACAGGGATTCAGCTGGGAGTTATTTCCACACCCCCGTACAGTCCGGACCTCGATCCAAGCCATTTCCTCATGCTTGGATCATTACAGGAATTCCTGGGAGGCCAGTATTTCAGACGTGAATTTTGGCTCTTACAGTTCCTCAGCCTCAGCTACTGTACAGTACATCACTCAGATGCATATCGAAATTAATAATGATTTGGTTTTATTTTTCTAAAATATATACAAACTAGTAGTTTTCGTTAAAACCTCTATGACCCTGACCAGACAGTTACTAAGAAGGCTGTAAATGCTTGGGGGCAGCACCACAGGTCCATGTTAAAGAATATAAGCTTTTTTTTTGTTGTTGTCCCACAAGTTTCATATCCATTGACTCATGTCTACATTAAAAATGTAAAAACCTCTTTTTTATTTGACTTTTTAGTTTCTTTTTCCTTTGACTTTTCTTTGAGTTTTTATTTGACTTTGCTGTTGCATCCTGGCAAGATTTTTTATCAATCAATCAATCAATCAATCAATCAATCCACACCTTGCATTTGTATACCAATAAGAATACAATATATTGTAAAATACAAATTTGTTTACATACATACTTGACACATATCATGTACCACAAAACTATCTTCAAGTACTATACTACATTTTTACCACAAATCAGCCACTTCAACAGCCCAGTTGTAGGTTAAGCAGATTTCCAGCATTCGGATAATGTGACACAGATCTTGTTGACCTTCTCACCAGGAGGCCCCGCCCACAAACAATTCCAATAACGTTTATCAGAAGGAACACGTCACCCTCACTAACTGCTGGAATGTACTTCAGTGATCAGTGCCAGCGCTGAACTCAGTCACCGGCGTTATCAACCCTTAACCTCTGCTTTACATTTCAGAGCCTAAGGTTTCATACCAAGTCAGCTAAAGAAAAGAAAAGCAAAATGATCGAGGTAATATTATAAGAACAAGGTTCCTTATGGGTTCCTCATTCCAGTTTGAATCAAAGTAAAACAAGTCTATAGACTGCGGTTTGGTGGCACTGAGATGAAAAGGTCATATAGAGAATAAAACATCAAGTAAAATCACCAAAAGTCATTTTAAAGTGTTTAGCAGTAGTACACTGTCTTGTGAACAAAACAATGACCAGAACTACAGAACGGTGTACAGTTTACAATATATGGAAGATGATTAAGGTCACCATACAAAAAAATTTTTTTTTGAGTTTTGATTTTTATTTTTCCAGAATTCAGACTGTCAGATAAATACAATAAGCTCAAGATTTCTGTGATTCATGTCAGCATACTGACATAATGTCAAAATTTGGAGATTAAGGGAATAATAATGAGATTAAAGTCAGAATTCTGAGGGGAAAAAAGTCAGATTTCTGAGATCATAGTCAGGGGATTTAATTCTAAAATAAAAGTCAGAAATCTAAGATTGAAGTTGGAATTCTGAGATTAATGGCAGAATTTGGAGATTAAAGGCAGAATTCTGAGATTAAATTAAGAAATCTCAGATTAAAGTCGAAATTCTAAGACTAAAGGCAGAATTCTGAGATTAAAGTCAAAATTGCGACTAAAAGGTAAAAAATTCTAAGATTGAAGTCACAATTCTGAGATTAAAGTCAGAATTTGGAGATTAAAGGCAGAATTCTGAGATTAAATTAAGAAATCTCAGATTAAAGTCGAAATTCTAAGACTAA
>JAQMYG010000014.1:19649859-19679000 GCA_030014215.1 Clariallabes teugelsi | reverse complement strand
GGGAAAGATCATGGGGTCTTATTAAAGAGACTTCCCACAGTTCGCTTACTGTAGAGCATCAGCTCATGACTGAGAGTCTGTGAGCGAAAGGTGTGTGTATGTGTGTGTTTCTGTGTGCATGTTCATGAGTGTTTGTGAGTGGTCGATGCACTTCTTAGATCTTTGGCCTTCTCCATGATGTTGTATAGTGGTTAGACCAGGAGTGGTAGGGTCAGGACACATGGTCCATCTGCACTGGTGGTCATGCTGATTCGGTCAAATGAGCCTCACTTGGGTCAAGAACATCGTACAGCTGGTTTTCTTCTTGGCCATGGTCACCCACCGACCTGGCGGACTGACTTAAATCAAGGTTGCCAGGTTGGAGTGAATGCATCCGGGATAAATCTGCTAACTAGGGTATTGTTTTATAAGAAGACATTTACTGAAGGAGTTTACTAAACTCGCTCACTCACTCACTCATCTTCTATACCACTTTATCTTATATTCAGGGTGGAGGGGACCTGGAGCCCAGGAGGCTTAGAGCATGAGGCAGGGTACACCCTGGACAGGGTGCCAATCTATCGCATGGCACACACACATACACATAGTACCAGAGTACCTGGAGGAAACCCACCAATTACAGGGAGAACATGCAAACTCCATGCACACAGAGACGGGAATCGAGCCTGGCCGGGAATCGAACCCGGACCCTGGAGGTGCAAGGCGACAGTGCTTTACTGAACATGGTTAAATACTGACAAAAGATGTGTGTAAATTCTCAGAGATTATTCTTTCATTCAGTTATTTGCTTATCCCTATGTCTTGATGTCTTGTTGGAGATTCATTTAATATTATATACAATAATTTTAAAATACCATTTTTACATTCACAACCTCTAATCTAAAGCATGCAGTGTCCCTCTAGTGCTGGTAATGAGAACTGCACAGTGCTGCCTCAGTGTAATCCAGCACATGATGATGATGATGATGGTGAGGAAGACACACCAATGTATTACCAACTTCAAGGACAGAAGGACAAACGCATTTTATCCTGACAGATGTCGTTTAGTTCAATTCAATCACGCAGTGGCCTATAATGCTACATTACGATCGAGTAGACGTGGCAAGCCATAAGGGCCATAAACAAATAGTAAAAGAGGGAAGTGCGCTGTTGAATAATGGATGAGCTTGAGCAGCCAGGCTGAATGTTAATGTTGGAGCCCTGCGATGGAGCGCTTTCTCCACCTGACGGCTCCTGCAAAGCCGGTCAATAAGCAAAAATTATTTATAGCTATCGACACGGAGCACATATGTTGAGAGGTGGCTGCTGGGGTGGTTGGTTAATAAAGCCTCAGAAGAACGGAGAAAACTGTTGAAGTCTCTATTGGGACTGGTCAGGTGTTAATTTTGCATGATTGTTTGTTTGAAGAAAAAATCAGGAGTTTATTGCATCTAAATAAGAGCTGTTCAGTGGTTTGATTAATTGAATTAATGGGTCAGAATTGAGTCACACTTTTCAAAATATCTACAGAAATGTACAAATGTTAAGAGCGTTATCAGAAAATACAAACCGCTTCCAACTTTTGCGAAAACTCATGTTTTTACGAGAGTATTGCTTCTTTAGGGTTTATTGGCAATTGGTGCAACACTGCCACCTAGTGGACTGGAGTGTGAAGCAGAAGCTACGCAGTTATTATCTAAAAAATTCACTTTCAGTCATTTTTTGATATTCATTCTTCTGTTTTTGTATTATGCCAGGAGCATAAACAAACCAATTAGACTTTACCCCTAATATGACCTCATATAAGGGAACACTCTCCCAGCTCTATTGCTCAGCTCTGCTCTTCACCGGAAGAATGCTCAAATGCCTTGTTTGAGAAATACACCAGATTATACAGCTGGGGTATAATCACACACACTTTGGGGAACCTCTGAGACCTGTGTTAACTTGTTCAGAAAATAGTAAAATAGGGGACCTTTAAATAGTTTGTAATGTTCTAAAAACTATAAGAAGTGGATTAGCTTCTGACAAAACAGACAATAAATATTATGTTATCAACGTAAATAAAAAATCTCAACACCCAAAATTAAAATTGGAATATCATTAGTATATTAAAATGATAATCTACCTGTGAGTCACAGCTCTAAAATTAATGGGCTTATTAGAATTTAATATTGTTTCTGTGATAACAGCTCATTCACAGGGATATGCATGACACAAGTGCTACATGCAACAACAAAA
Source organism: Clariallabes teugelsi (assembly GCA_030014215.1). Lineage (NCBI taxonomy): Eukaryota > Metazoa > Chordata > Actinopteri > Siluriformes > Clariidae > Clariallabes > Clariallabes teugelsi. Next base: position 19,676,780 of record JAQMYG010000014.1, on the reverse strand, counting down.
AAATGCTGAAAGAAGTCTCTAGTTTTAGTGCTTTATAAAGTTTTTCATTTACAAGACCTCTATGGAAAGTTTTTTTACTCATCAACTTAAAAAAAGTTTATCTGGTTAAGAAATTACTAGCTAAATTGTTATATAAAAAACTAGCATGTCCCACAGACATTCTATGACGATAAATGGACCAAGAATATCATGAGATTCATTAATAAATAAAAATTGACTTTTAAGTTTAGTAGCTATACTTGGTGTAAAAATAGTTTAGGGACATACTGTTCAAGGAAAAGATCATTAACTTTACTGTTATTGACTGATTTTCTGATCATACAAACATTGATTATTCTGCTTATTTTTACTGGAAGCATCAAAACCAAGTGAATGTCATCCGCATAGCCCTCAATTTTTCACCTGGGCTGAACGGTTAAACGGTTGCCATGTGGTTTCTTTTTCCATTAATGGACTCGAAACACTTAGAACCAGCTACTGTTACACACACCTGTACAGCTGCTTCAATACTGTGCTTTCAGCCTACCTACTGAATGTCCTACTTTTTGAGCAATGGCAGGATTACGGTCTAATTGTAAAGCAAATGCACACCTGTGCCTCACTCGTCCTCAGTCACCCTTGAACATTAGACGTCCTGAAAACTCGGTCATGTGGCTTTCCTGTATTTTTTTTTTAAAAGCTGAAAAAGAAAAGGATATCAGAATTATCCTGCACTTCATTTACACAACGCTGCTGTCTTTCTCCTGTACTTCTTTTTATTTTTTTATGATGTGATATTATATAGTGCAGCCAATATTGCTGCATATGTAACCATCCAAGTGTTTTTGTCACATGGTAAGTTTCCCTACAAAACTTAAGATTTATTTCAGCTAGTTAGATACATTGTGGTCGGTCATATTTTGGAAATATGAACTGTACTTTATTAACAGAAGTACCTTCATTAACAGAAGTACATTCTGTTGAATAATGTTGATAGAATTATCACAAGACAAAATGCTACCAGTTTGATGCTCTGTAAAAACTTGTAGGCCAACCAATTTTTATAAAGCACGGCCATTTTTTTTTTTTTTTTTTTTTTTTTTTTTAAGGATCCTCACATATTCCTCCTATTGCCACTTACCTATTCTCACCTATTCCACCCACTGCCGGGGCAGGGGTAGTGTAGTGGTTGCCGGCATTGGATTACTGATCAGGAGGTTCCAGGTTCAAACCCCCACCCCCACCAAGTTGTCATTGAGCAAGGCCCTTAACCTTCAACTGCTCAGAAGTATAATGAGATTAAGTTGCTTTGGATAAGGGCATTTGCCAAATGCTGTAAATGTACCTGAATGATCAGAATGAACCTTGAGATCAAATGTAATCCTAACTTTCATCTTACTAAAATTCAGCAGGTTTTGCAAGTGAAATGTGTGAGACCATGTTCGCTCTTACCAAACTTACTAATAACTAGCTAATGAATACTGTATGTTCTGAGTAAAGGAGAAGATTGGAAATACAGAATAATAATAAATAAATAAAAAAAAGCTCAGATGGCTTATAAGCAAATAAATAAATATTCAGAATACTTTGCCAAACTAAAGTGTCTTCCAAATGAAACAATCCCTGAAAGCTGTTACTGTTTACTCAGATTTAATGAGCACAAACAAGTGTGGGTGACAAAAATACTAAAAACAAGCACAAACATTAAATCTGAGTCATTCCATAATGAATTCATCATTGTATCTTACTACACAATGGAAAATGAAAAATAAATCTATAAGACCTCTGTCTTTAGGTAGTGTTGAGTCCTAGGCTGAAGTTCATGAGTAGGTGAAAAGATTTCCCTTTGCTGTTTGACTTCGTGGTTCCTCATGCACACGGCCACAAAAAGGAAGGATCCTCCAATGACCAACAGAAGTCCTGAGAACCAGGCGGAGAACATGGCCTCACCGTACTCCCAGCGTGGCATCACGTCAGGAAAACCCTCATCCCAGAACTCCACCACCATCACATACGCAATCAGTGAAACGGGTGCCAGAGTTGTGAGTCCTGACACCCAGATCAGCACGCCACCGAGGATGAGGAGTCCCCTCTTTAGCCTGGCACGGCCAGCCCCGATCTCAACGCCATCAAGTCCAAAAAATGCTGCCAACACGCCGAGGAAACCGGTCACAATCGATAAACACATGAGAATCCTTGAGGCGAGCGTGACGGGAGGCAGCGCGAGAAGAGACTCAAAGGCTTTGCAATGGAGACCCACTTCCTCGGTGAAGATGCAAGTATGCCACAGACCTTCGTACCAGTTCTCCATCTCGTTCAGCTCTGAGTTCATCGTCTTCCACAGCGGCAAAAACGTAGTAATGAACGTCGTAACGAGGCCACCAAAAGCCACAAAGAGTGACGCTCTCTGTACAATCTTAGTGGTTAGAAGCACCATCGTCACTCCTGGTTTCTTCCCCGCTCTGTACATCTCAGAAAGTCTCTATCCAACTGATTCTTGCTTTAATCTGTCCCTCCCCAGGAACCAGAGAGCCCGAGCCCAGCCCAGCCCAGCCCAGCCCGACTCCTCATCATCAGGTGTTTTAATAAGAGAAGCACGCAGTAATCCTTAAACATGGCCTTGCACAAGAGCCGTTCTGTTTAGCTGAAGTGATGAATATCATGGAGGACAATAAGGCCTTTTAAAAAGTTGAAGATAGGTCTAGATTTGAATCCGGTTGGAGCGCAAGGAGCCTCCGCAGGGTGAAACTTGAGCAGGTCAAGGATGAATTCACAATCAGGACAAAGAGACAAGGGGGTTATATTGACGCTTTAGGCAAATCTGGATATTGAAAATAACTAATTAAAGACAAAACAGACAAAAAAAATTATTGGAGCTACATGTGGAAAGCTTTATGAAATGCAGTGAATGAGGATTATTATATTTTTGAACATGAGCAGAAGCATTCCTCACTCAAACAAATACTTTAAAAAATATATATTTTTTTTAAAGAAATATCTCCGAGCTAAAGGAGAATGTTATCAGAATGAACCAGGAGTTAAGAAGTTTGGGCTTTAGCATTCCTGAAAACTGCTACATCTACTACACTAATTTTATTTGTGATCTGATGCTTACACAGAGCTCTCGGTCAAAGTCTAATATTAATATATAAATGCTACATTTAACATTTATAAAAACCTTATGGTAAAAAATTATAACACTCAGGGAAAAAAACAGAACGTCCTTAGTAGCTAATGTTGCTAGAACTGCAACATGCTAAGCTGCTAATAACATGAGATTTTTAGCTGGTTAAAAATTTTTTATTAGATAAAATCAAAGAAAAGTATAAGAAAGAATCTTAATTCCTTAAATCATATTCAATTCCATTATTACTAAGAGTGAAAATGACAGTAAATCATCCAGCTTTAGTGTTAGCCTTACACAGAACATGAACTAAAGCTAGCTAAAACCAGCTACTTCTGCAGCTAATCCCTGAATCTAGCTAGCATAAAGAGAGTCTAGCTACTAACCAGCTATTATGTTAAGCTAGCTGTTATTACACAAACTAGACAAGTAAAGATATGAAAAATGTGTACTAATTGCTAGTGTGTACATTTGTAGTGATATACTGTATAGTTCTGTTTACCTCTGTGTGTGTCTTTGTTTTTTTTTTTAGCTGTTTATCTGCATTTTTGTGGTAGCTAGCATTTAAGTTAATGCGAGCAGCTAATCACATAAGACATAGAGACATTTAACAAATAATTACATCAATGGAAAAACAAATTCCCAGTCCTTCTTGACATTAGGGTTTAAATTTGTTGGGGATTTGGATTTTACTGAATGAACAAAAAAAATGTGTAGTGCAAATGAAAGAAAAATGAAAGTAATACAGATAATTGAAAGCTTACTTAAGTATTTGAGACACCAGGTCTGCTTATAAATATAAATTACATTAATAGGAGGGGAAAAAAAAAAAAAAAAAAAACATGTTCTCCCTGTGCTTGGTGGGTTTCCTCTGGGTACTCCGGTTTCCTTCCACAGTCCAAAGACATGCAGATTAGGCTATTTGGCATTCCAGAATTGCCCATAGTGTGTAAATGAGCATGTATTCAGGATAAAGCGGCATGGTGAGTAAGTAAGTGAAACTCAAGTGTGTCAAATAAAAAATTTAATAACTCAAACTATTAGCATATTTCCTAGATTAATTTAAAAAAGGATTTATGATACAGAAAAACCCAGCGACTGAATGATATGTTTATTCATGCGTTCAATACTTGGCCAGAGATCCTTTAGCACAATTTACTCCAACAATATGGCATGACATGGAGACGATCAGACTGAGGTGTTTTTCATGACCAGGTTGCTTTTATAGCAGCCTTCAGCTTGTCTCTACTATTGGGACGAGTGTTTCTCATCTTCCTTTTGACAATACTCTCTGGGCTTCAGGCGCATGGCCAATCAAGCATAGTGATCTCATGGTCAGCAAACCAGATAGTGGTAGTTTTGGCACTGTGCTCAGGTGCTAATTCCAGCAAGAAATCTTCATGTCGATAAAACTTGAAGTACTCTAAAGTCTCCTGGTAGACAGCTGTGTAGACTTTGGACTTGATAAAACATTGTGGAGCAGATGACATAGCTCTTCAGTTCATCACTGACTGTGGAAACTTCACATGGGACTTGGATTCTGTGCCTCTCCACTCTTCCGCAAAATCATGTGGATCCATTTCAAACCATTAACATTAAAATCACTTGGGGTTTCGGCTCTCCTTATACATCCGGGGCAGCTCTGGCCCCTCAGGGCATGACTCCACAGGACCTTTGGAGGTGTGCTGTGGTGTCTGGCACTAGGACATTAGAGGTGGATCTTTCGCATGCTGTGGCACCCCAAGGCGCAATCGGATTGGAATCTGGGGAATTTGAAGGTCGGATCAACAACCTTACAGTCTTTCCCTGCTGGGCCTTGTGCTCGGCAGGCTGTGATGCACCATGCTTTCTGATATCTTTCTGTTTTTTGTGATTTGTTCTACATTGGCTTTTCTGTGGGTTCAGGCCAGATGGACTGGCCTTTGGTCCAGACGGGCATAAATCAGCCTTGGGTACCCATGATCCTGTAACAAGTTTAATGGTACATAATTGATAATCAGTGTTATGGCTGATTGGTGTACACATTTATGTATATACAGTGATCCTGTTTGGACAAAGAGAACTGTGTTCCAAATACATTTATCTTTTTTTGTTTTCAAACACATAGAAAAGTTCCTTTTTGTTTTTCAAGATTTAATCTCCATGCTGCAGACAACCGAAACATGAGCAGGTCGATGATAAAATGTACAAGCAGAAAGCAGGAGTGCAGAATTGTCAGGTTTAGGAAAAAAACAATCATAAGGTTTATTCCTCCACCCCCAATACCTATTATCTTCTACAATAACACATGTCTTAACTGTTTTCAGGTCAGAATACAAGACCATTGCTGGTTTCTACATCTCTGTGATAATTCACTGTCAATAAAGAATATGTTCAGTTGCAGACTCATAAACATACAGTGTGACAGATTGGACCAGCTGCTGTCTTTGTGACGAAACACACGGCAGGTCATTCTTACAAGAGGACGTTTCAAATGACATTTAAAATGAATAAGATGATGCAATGCATCCCTGCTACTGCTTCCATGGTTTAGATTTTAAACTACTTCAGTAGTGTTTGGTTACCATCAAGATAGAAAGTTTTCTCAGTACGCTGGAACCATGATCAGACTGCCTGCTTCCTCATGTCTGAAACACTGGCCTCCCAGGAACTCCTTTAATGGCCCGTGTGGAAATGGTATGGAGCGAGGTGAGGCGTGTATGAGGGATGTAGCAATTATGCAATTTATGTAGGATGCATGAAGTAACAGTTAGTGAATCCTAAGTCCAAGTCAAATTTATGAGAAAGGAAATTTCTGATTCACTATCTTAACATTTTTTCAATTTTTCAGTGAAAAACAGATTCACTTTGCCAAATTCAACAATGCCGCATTTAAAATCAGACTGCTGTTTTTAAAGCACTTTATAATTTAAAATCACAGTTCTAAAAGAAATTTAAAATAATGGACCACATACTGCTTTCATCAATGTGATTTCTTTTATATGTTTGTGTGCCAGCGTTGAAGCCCTGAGGCTTTGGGTGGCCTGAATGTCCCTCTCAGGTCTAGTTGCACTTGTTGGCAGTGGTGTTTAAGAGCGCAGACTCACACCATCAATGAGCCTCTTTGTGCTTCTGTCCAAAACCTCGCTTTCATTCTGTCTTTTGTTTCGTCCTCTCCATCCAAGAATCAGCAGAGAGTCAGAGGTAGAAAGATGGTCATCACTTAGACAAAGAAACAACTAAAACACTGTTGCAACTGCAGAAAGTATTAGAATTCCTTTGGAATCGCTGGTAACCAGTTATCAGATCTACAATGTCTTGCAGAAGTTTTAAATAAAACAGTGCATAAAATCAAACATAAAACAAAATACGTAAAAGTAATTATCAGTGCATAAGTTTTCGTCCCCAATGATACCCAATTGAAACCTCTTGAGAATGACTCACAGTTTAAAAGATGTGAATGAATGACCAGATGAAACGGTTAAACTTTTATTAAGGAAGTTATTCAGATACATTAAAGTCTACTTAAGGTCTCTGCAGTTAATATACAAATCATACAGTTCCAGAATTGTGAAGCTGTACATATTTAAGTTAATGTCATTTAACTGCAAGCAGAAACATTTAGAAGTGAAAAAAAAAGTATATTTTAGGAATAAATAAATCTCAGGATATAATATTTACATAGCAGTATAGAAAACATTCACAGATTCAAAGCACTTAATAGGACTGATTAATGTGTAAAGAGTAAGAGTGTTAAAGTTAGTGATATTGAACAGTTGTCGGTTATAATCATTTATGTATTTGGCATTATGGTAAGTATACAAGTTTTGTTTTAAGTTTGTAAAGAATTATTTTAAAGAACCCCTGAACTTGGAAACACAACTGACTTGTTTAATGTGTTTTTTTTTAAATACACTAATATAGTCAGAGAGAGAGAGAAAGAAAGGAAAAAGATTCACTCAGATTGTGATGTCAGAAATGCTTTGTACAAAACAGGTCTGATATGCAAATCATTAGATGCCTGAAAGGTACTAGTGTATCAAAGCAGTCAGTCATAGGAGCTACACTACAGTACATGGCAGCAATTTGTGGACAGCTGACCATCACACCCATATTTACGCTTTGAACATGTCATTCTATCAGATTTAGTCATTATTGGCTCTTATAATAAGCTCCACTCTTCTTAGAAGGCTTTTCACTAGATTTTGGTGCATGGATGTCATGATTTGTGTTCGTTCAGCTACAAGTGCATAACTGAGCTCAATCAGGTTTTAATCAAAAGCAGTTCTGCAGTTCATCCCAAAGGTTGCTTAATGGGGTTGAAGTCAGGGCTCCGTGCAGGACACACTTTTCACCTCATCCAATCCAACCTTGGTTTATGCATGGATGCATGGTCATGTCGAAAATGTTTTGAGTGCACGTGAAGGGGAAACTGCAACGCAAGCACATTCTATACAACTGTGAGCTTCGAACTTTGGGAAAGAACAACATGTAGGTGTGACTGACAGGTGCGCACAAACTGTTGGCCATATAGTATATGATATGGCATGACGATCTAGGAGAATAATCAACTCTCACGCAGATTAGATTATTGTCCAATAACAACATGCCCTATAGTGTTTTACTTCACTTATACCACAGTTATTGGTTTAGGGCAGTGTCAGGTCTTTCCAATTTGCGTTTTTATAATTACAGGAATTAACGTAATATAATTCGAGTTTTCAGACTTTACAGAAGGACATTTTTTTTTCTTACATTATCCTACATTAAAATATATTTAATTGATTGTTCAGGGGTTCTTTAAACCAGTTAGCATGTTACAAAATGAACGTGTTAGTACTGTATATCTGTCAGGAAGTAAACCATGCATAGAGTTTTCCACAGATTCAAGTTGTTAGATGAAAAAACGAAGCAAGCGAGGTGGGGGTGGAAGAGAGGAAGGGAGAAACGACAGAGACACTGCATGAGATGAATAAATAAACAGGTGAGGTGAGAAGAGACGAGACGAGACGAGACCAGGAGACATGCCTATATATCGGAGCTCATCTCAGCACACTGTTTATCTGATATGTGCGATGCCAGGGACTCTATGATGTCCAACAGCAGCGGCTGGCTGAGCGATCGTAGGTTGGGGAGCTTGGACACCTTTAGGGGAAGGAGAGCAGAGCAAGAAAAGAATAAAATGACAGTAAACAAAGCAACACAAGGAAAAATAAATAAATAAATAAATAAATAAAGGAGCAAATTAAACGTAGCAGAATAAAAATGAAAAACAAAAAATATTGCACTAATATTGTGTTCTGGCGCTTTCATGCTCCATGCAAACGCTCGGTACTGTATCGATCACAGCGAGTGCTAACGATCACGGTAATCTGATTTAGATGCAGGTCGGATTTAGGTTGCAGATCCTGCACTGATTAGAAGTGGCAGTGAGATGAAGAAGCCTTTAGCCGTGGTCAGGTAACCAGCACAGCCGCAGTGCCTCGCTCAGCAGTACACCCACCTTGATAAACTGGTGCACTATAATATGCAGACAGTGCTTCTTCATGTCCAGAGCCTGAGTCTTATCCGCCGCCTCGAGGATCTGAAAATATAAAAAGAACAGAAATATACAAGGTCAAATGCTTTGTCTGTTAAAAAATAATAATAATAAAAACTACACATCAGGCTTTTTCAATCTGTTCATAGTTTCATTTATTGCAGCAACCTAACTGAACTCAGGTTTTCATAAAAAAAATAAAATAATTTAATTACTAAACAACTGAACTACTGAAATAACAGATCACATCTGTGTCCTATTATGTATATAAAGGAAGATTGGATATAAAGAAAGATGTCTCGTGCACGCAGTTGTCTGTGCAAAAAAGCGATATAATCCGAGTCTCTCTCCTGAAAGAGCGCTCCTGTTATTTTTAGCAGGTTGTGTCTCATTTGCAGTTCGCGAGCGATCCACCTAGGTCTTACCTGTAGGACGTTCTCCACAGTAACGTTCATCTCCAGGTTCTGCTTGCAGTAAGCCTGCAGCCTGTTGTTCGAGAAACCGTAATAATATGGCGCTGCGAACAAATACCTGTACTCGGATTAAGGATGAAAAATAGACAGATATGTGCATTTGCCATTCTTTGTTATATACACACACACACACACACTAAGCTGCTTGAGGATGGACTAAATCACTCGAGGGTGTGTTGTTCTGAGAAAATAAATCAACAAAACAGTGGTGAGGTGCATTACAAGTCTAATTACCACTGCAATGATGATTAATTTTCTATAATATAACTTATCAAAGTGTTTGATACCACAGAAACTTGACAAGTTTTTATTTATGGTTTCAGTGGTGTTTTAGCTGGAACAATACATTTTGTAGACATATTAAGCCTTAGACGTCAATGTAACTTTTTAAAAATGAGAATAACTTGGCACTTTTAACGCTGTGGAACGTTCATGAAACCAGTTAGTTCTTGTTATCAGCTATATACTACTGGTATTGAAGTTGATGAGACCGAATTAGTATGAGAAACAAGTCAGCTTGTTAAAGACAAAGATCAAAGTAACAATTTTAACACTATACACTTTTGGAAACACATTAATTTCTAATTAGACATAAATATTTGATTGGATTACAAGCACGTTTCCAGAACTAATTATGCTCGCTATCCAAAGTTTAACTGTAATTAAATACAAAGCACTCATATATCAAATCGTATATCGAATTTCCCTATAAGAAATAATGGAAACTTTGTATTAATTATTTTCACAATTATTTAAGGGCTGTGGAACAAATCATCAAAGTAAAAATGAAAAAAATTAACCTGCACTTTTAAGTCACTACACTTTGACACAAAATTAAAAAATGCTTTACGGATGTTGCCTATACGAGTGACACATGCGCACTGAGACCAAGCATGGGAGACTATTACCCACAACCCACAGCTTGACAAAGAGAAGAACCATTGGCTCAGTTGTGATCATGTGACGTTCAGCAGACAAAGTGTATACAGTGAAACCTCGGATTGCGAGTAACAAGGTTTGCGAGTGTCCTGCAAGACGAGCAAAGATTTTTTAATAAATTTTGACTTGGAAAACGAACAAGTCTTGGTTTACGAGTAACGAGTATCATGCATCACGCATGTGCTTCTTGTTTTGACGCCGAGCGTCACGTGATCACAACTGAGCCAATGGTTCTTTTACTTATTTTATGTTTTCTTACACTGCTAAAACTTTATCCCTCCCTGCTAGAATCTAGCACTAAAGCTTAAAGAAACTGAGATCCAGATCTGCTTAAGCCACTCATAAATATTCCACAAAGGAAATTATTAAAACTCTTTCATATTTCATATAGCTTTAGTTTCAAACCATGTGCCAAATCAACCATTATTCTACCACAATAACTACCACAAGTTCTCATCCTGTTAGGAATGTGCATTTAGAGATGGAGGACTAAATCAATCTTTCATCAGAAATTCTTTGTCATGTGAGCATGAGGATTCGTCAACGTTTAAAAGGATACAGCGAGTCCTCTGGAGGCATGTTGACGTCTCCGTAATAAACGTAGCGCAGCATGGAGTCGAAGGCCTGTTTGCTCGGCACCATTTCCCCTATGGAGATGTTCACCTGTCCGTCTTCGGGCATGAACGAGCGGAACATCGCCTCGAAATAGCTGGCGAGAAAAACAACAACTGATCAACCTCAGTTCTACTCTAACTTAATTAATAACTTAATTCATATTAATAAATTAATAAGAAAAAAATTTTTTGACAAAATTTGAAGAACAAACCTATTAGATTTAGAGTAACCACTGACTGCACAAGTCTGTTATAAAATAAATTACCTTCTGACCAACCAGCTTTGAGATTCAGCAGGGTTGTGGTATTAAAAATAAGATTATTATACACAGATTTTATCTTCGAATGATAAAGGGGTACCTGGAGCGGGCTGCCAGGATGGCTTTATGCGCTGGCCGAGGATGGCCATCCAACAGCAGGATGATGTCACAAAATTCCAGCCCCGCCCCTTCCAGGTAAGCCTTCATGTCCTGGACCAGAGACGTACCTGTGTAACAAAGTACCAAAACAAACAAACAAAATAAAAAAATTACACAAAGGAAAAGAAAAAAAAATAATCAAGACTCTTTAAATTTATAATACTAAGCTACAAACTTCAAGTACTCTCAAAAATTTTAAATGTACAGTACTGTGCAAAAATCATGAGCCCCCCCTCGTTTCTTTATAATAAATTACATTAAATCACATGCGTTAAATTACAGAAACTGGAACAAATGTTTTAATGTGACAAGCTGCAAAGTGTCTAAAAATACAAAGTAGAAATTACCTGTACATGTTAAACATTTGTGGAAAAACTAGTTATGTATGCTATGGTAATGTGTGCACAAACATTTGACTGTATAATGCATGTATGTATGTGTGTGTGTTACAGGCGTACCGATATCGACTGGCTGATCAGAGTAGACCCTGGGAGGGGGCTGCTGTTTGCGTCTCACGATCTCCACGATGAGAGGAGTGGAAAGATGCTCGAACTCCTTGGTCATAATCACCTGATTGAAGTGAGTCTCCTTCACCACAAAGTTCAGGCAATGCTCCTGAGCAAACACAAGAATGAGAGAGAGAAATGTTTCAGGGAGTTATGGATGTCTGGATTATTTTGTGGGTTTATAGAGTTTTCAACAAGAGGACAACGCTGCATGGTGTTTACTGCGCGCTTAAACGGACGTTTCGGACTGTGAAATTGAGGATTTTACGAAATTAGGATTAGTCACCATCAGGACAGCTGTACAGGACAGCCATTTTCTACTTTAGACATTTCATACATTCACTTACACACAGAAAATATTGTGTAGAATTGTAAATATTGGTATCTGGTGCATTGCAGTGTCTATTTTCTTGTACAGTACACGTGAGCTACTTCCACGATTTGTTCGCATCTATGTTAATATAATATATAATGTTCGTAGATACGTGGCCCGTTCGTATCTGTGGAAATTAGTAACTCGAATGTTCGTAATTTGGGGACTTACTGTACACAGTAAAGACAGTGATGTTTGAGCCAGATCTTGTTTTGTGAAGTGAAAAAAAAAAAACCCATTACCCTCAGTGTAGTGTTGTAACTCTTGTAACTCTGTGCTAATACTCTAGTCACCTTGAGCTGGTCGAGCTGCAGTTTGTTTGCATTCTCGCACACACTGAGGACGTTCTGCAGGTCAACCGAGGCCTCGATGTACTGCACACACAGCTGCTCCAGCCGCGAAAGCTTGAAACTCAGGGCAAGTTTATATACGTCCATGATCAACAGGACATCTTGAACATGGCCTGAGGGAGAAGCAGAGAAAAGGGAAGTGGGGTTGTTTAAAGGGTATCACGCAATAAGTTTATTTTTTTATATAATATTTTTGTTATTATATGAAAGTGAAACAGGACGGTTAGGGCATGCAGCTTGTGCATATGAGGATCATTTTCACTGTTGCTTTTAAGGATTTATTTTTTTCCTTCAGGACCTCGTGAACTTTAGCTGTACTTCCATCTATTTTAATAAAACTTTGTTAGTTACTGCAGATTACAGAGTTGGTTCTTTGTGTACCTGGACACTTTGATGTAAATGTTTCTGAAAACCCAAAATGAAAATACTCAAAAAGGTTTTAGAAAGTCTTATTTAAAGTGGGGGGAAAAAAAGATCTCATGAGATAATCAGACAAATTATATAATTAGATCATTTCATTCCTGACATTTTGTCCGTTTCACGTGAAATGCGTGGTAAGTACGGACCTCGGCGTGGATACTGGATCTTATCTGTGTACAGGAACTGCATCAGCACTTCAAACGGCTGAGCCTCGGCTTCTCTGATAGACACCTCCAACATAGGAGGACCCCCTGATGGCCTCGCAGTGCTTGAGCTGTCCTTCTGTCTGCCTGCTCCGGACTCCTCGCTCTCTTCGCCAGCCTCATGCTTAATCCTCTGCAGAGCGAGAAATACAAACGAAGAAAAAAAATAATAAAATATATATATATATATATATATATATATATATATATATCTATAAGAATGCTCCTCTTCAAATTAACATACTACTTTTGGTGTTCAAGTCAAACTGGGACTTTTGATTTTGCACAGCATGTTTCCTGAAGCGCTGGCCTCCCAGGAACTCCTTTAGCAGACAAAAACATGTGGAAATGGCTTGGAGCGAGGCTCTGAGCCACCTTGTCCTGGACCGTCATTCACGGACAGTTTTAGAGTAGCAAAACTGCGGCTAAGACTCATCACCGAACTGTGCTTGAAGTCTTCTGTAAATGTTTAATCGGTTTTACATCTTCATTTACCTGAAACATCATCACGAGTCCCGGTTTGACTTGAACATCCTTACATGAGTAAGAAAATATCTGTTTAGACTGATTCTACAGCAATGAAGAAAAAAGGAATTGTAGCCAAAACATATACAGAAATTTATACACACTTCAGAAAAAAAGTGGGAAAAAAATTGTATGGTGTATATTAATATTAATACAATATTACTAATATCATATTACTATCACGATATCACAAATATCAATATATAACATACAGCAATTAATTTTGTATTACGATACTTATAGAAGTTTTTCTTTTCCTGAAGTGTGTATACATGTGTGTATTAAGAGATAAGTATGCACTCAGTTAAAGCAAATATTAACTGACTTTTGAATCCTGACATTAAATGACTTTAAAACAGATTCAGCTGCATAAATAATTAATGACACCAAATAAGGAATAGAATTTTTTTTTTTTAAAAATCGATTAAAATAAAATAATAAATCAAGAGAATTTTTAAGGGCGTTTTCATTCTGTTGAGTCTGTTTTGTAAAGTCTGAATCTGAATGAATTTGATTCATCTGTCCTGTTCGCTATTCGGTTTGGTTTCATAATATAAACCAAAAAGCAACCAATTTGGGTTGAGGAGTGTGTCTGGGTGAGTGAAAGTGTTCTCAAAAACTCTTTCAAACGATGGTCAGAAATATGGTGACGGAAAACTTTAAACAAAAAATTTGCCAAATGATTGCAGAGAACGCAAGAAAAAAAGAACATGTATAAAGCCAGTACTAAATACATAAAATAATAAATAAAATAATTAAAATCTATTTTAAGAAATTATATAAATAAATAAATCTGGTTTCAAATTTTTTTTTTTTCCAATGTTAAGTGAAAAACTTAACACTGAAGTTGTTGTTTCAGCTTAAAACTTCAAAAATGAAAAAAATCCAGAGTTGGATTAAGAAATCAATTCAAAGTCGGATTCACTTTCTCACCACAACCAAATGCTCAAGATCACATGACTCAGTTGGATTCAACCGGTTCTTCCGGTCCACACCTCAGTGTGACCGATTTGTCCCTATCTGCCTAAAGACTAAAGGTACAGCCAAGGTACCAGACTCAACACTGCGTATATAAAAACACCCTAAACCACACACACATCCTGATCTAGTGACATTGCCACTGTAATCTCAGGCTGACTTGTTTCTGTCGATCTCTGGCCTGGAGTATCTTCTTCCTCAGCCACTGACATCGTGCTGTTACTATGGCGATATGGCCCAGAACCCTCTCCTCCCTCTGGAGACAGCAAGTCAGAAAGAGAGACAAAAGTATTTACATGTGACCGACATATGGATGATGTCATGAAAAAATGATTATATTTATTTTTCAGGAGTGAATAGTTAATTGATTATTATGGGATGCACACAGACCTCTCCTAGGATAAACTCCACATCGCAGAACTGTCGGTTTTCCCACAGCTTTCCGTAGTCTTCATGAAGGGTGCACTTCGGATAACAAGAGAACTAGAAAAACAAGAATATTGCAATCATTAATATATTGCTGCTGAATAAGTAGAATTAAACTTTAGGACACTGATCAAAGAGCAGTCATAACACCATAATAAGATAATTAATATGATTTATATATAAAATGATAAGACAATTATTTTCCTATAACAGTATGCCCTTGTTATGTTTTATTCCTTACCTTAAAGTTATTTTAGACTTTTGATATTTTTGTGCTCACCTGAAACCTGTACATCTCTCCACTGCGAACGTTGTTGTCGACCGTTCCTCCAAAAATGTACATGGCATCGTGGATCACTGCTGCTGCGTGGAACAGTCTCCCGCTAGGCATCTGAGAGAAAACATCGCACATGTAAACTATGAGTAAAACTAGCACTGGTAGGATTTAACTCATCTCTAACAGACTTAATGTCTAAAATGTGAATCAAAAGATATCAAGTTCTTCTAAAGCCCATCACTACACATGATGGTTAATGACTTTACCTCACTGTCCGCGCTGGGATGAATCACCTCCCAGGTCTGAGAGTCCACATCGTAGCAGTGCAGCTCGTTCGGCAGTGTGTTATCCGCCGCTCCACCAAACACGTACAGGTGGCGGTCGAACGCTACCATGGTGTGGCCATAACGCCTCTGCGGTGGCGGCGGGGAACCCCTGAGTAAATGCTCGGTCGGGATACGGGTCCACCTGTGAGGAAAATACAAGACTTTAGGAAGTAGTGTGTCAATTCAATTAAAAGAAAACAAACAAACTAAAAAAAATTTGAGTGTGCATCTGATTCAAAAACAGATTTGATACGGTGAGTGTATTTGAAAGTACATGTATCTAATTCTGATTCATAAATAAACTCGATTCATAAAGTATCTCCGAACCATAAGGCACATCTGATTGCTGAAGCACGTGCTTCAGACTGATGTGTATCTGGTTCAGAACCTGCATCTGGTTCAAGAAGCTCAACTGATTCACTCACTTACGCATCGTCTATACCACTATATCCTAGGAGACTGTGAGCACGAGGTGGGGTACACTCTAGATCGGGGTACCAGTCATTCGGAGGGCACACACACACACACACATTCACACACTCCAGGGCAACTTGGGAACGTTAATTAGCCTAATCTGCATGTCTTTGGACAGTGGGAGGAAACCGGAGTACCCGGAGGAAACCCACCAAGCACGGGGAGAACATGCAGAGTCCATGCACACAGACGAGAGACGGGAATCGAACCCGGACCCTGGAGGTGCAAGGCGACAGTGCTAACCACTAAGCTCACACAACTGATTCATTAAACGTATTTGACTCAACAAGCACACCTTATACGGTGTGTGAACTCAAGAGGAAATTGTGATTGAGTGAGCGTATTTGATTCAAGAAGTGCATTTGATCAGAATTTTCTCCGACAGATCCATCTTTAGCACACTCACATGTGACCGTTAAACTCAAACTGGAAAAGGTTGTTGGTGATTTTGGCTCCACTCTGGCCGGAGAAGACGAACATCTTGTCGCGGCACACGGCTACCGGGAAGTTACAACAGGACGGGGGAATCTCGCCGCTCTGCTCGATCTGCACAGACGATCGTTATTTTGTAGAAACTCATTAAAGTACCATTTTAGCGAATCAAATATAGTAAAAGCTTACACTAGTAGTAAAACGTGGCAAAAGCTGAGGTAAAAACCTTACACAAAAGTGCTAAAACGCTTACACACCTCCTCCCAACAAGCCTGCTCCCGATCCTGAAGCCCGATAGTCCACATGTCATTCAGCCTGAGAGGATATTCAATTATTATTATACACAATATTAAATATATTACCAAAGACAATGTTGTTTTTTATTTCCATAAATCAGAATCTTTAAACCTACCTTGCATTTCCATCATAACCAGCAAAGATCCACAGCTTATCGTTATACACCGTGGCCCCGTGAGCGGAGCGCGCTACTAACCTGGAACGTTCAGAAAGATTTAAAGATTTAGACTGCGCAGAAGTCTAACAACCCAAAAAAAAAAAAAAAAAAAAAACTTCACATGCATTTTTCTCCTTTTTTACTTTTTTTTTTTTTTTTAGCTTTACCTTCCCTCCACCTTCCACTCCGTCCACTGCCCCGTGGCAAACTTGTACTCGAACAGATCGTTTTTGTTTTTAAGGTTGGAGTTTGAATAGATGTCTCCTGTATAGCCACCTAGAACACACACATTCATTCATTACAAGGAGAATAAAACATAAAAACAAAAAAAAACTGAAAGTTTCATACTGTATGCAATCACCTTCTGTAGCGTAAAGTACAGTGAGGAAGGAAACTGTTGCGAATTCTTTATGTATGTAAGATGGTCAGGGACGCAAAATGATTTTTTTTTTTTGCTTCAGGATGAATATGAAAATAAAATAAAGTCAGTTTAGCAGAGTTACACTTGGGAAAGAGCGCCACCTGCTGAACAAAGAAAATAACTAGATTTTTTTCTAAACATGCCTCTTAAATAGTGTACTATAAATTTATGTGTACAGAACAGATATTTGGATTATTTTATTTACTGTACGCTCTATATGATTGACGATTTGCAATTGTAAACGAATTGTATTTGTTTACTGTTTCTCATTCCACTACCTCATCTCATTGAAACGCGTCATGCTGTCGTGTTGTCGCTCATTTGCACATTTGCATACATGTGCACTTTATGTTGTCTCTTTCGGTATAGGACTTAGACCTAGTTTCTAGTTTCTGTTAATTTATAATGTTAATCTGTTTTGTCTCAGCTAGTCAGCTAATTAGGTTCTTAGTTAGTTAGCTTGTTAGTTTTTTGTTAATTTATGTTGTAAATTTAGGTTGTATGCAGCACCTTGGTCCTGGAGGAGCGTTGTTTTGTTTCACCGTTGCTACCTGATATATGAAGTCACCTTCTTTAATAAAGTATCCATCTTTCTATCTATTTATCCATCAGTATTTTATACATAGAACTATACATTCTATGCAGTGATTTCCAATAGATTTTACATCCAGGAACACTTAAAATACTGTACTTAACATACTGTAAAATAAACTAATTTTAATTTATTTAATAACTTTTTTATTTTTAAATAATTAAGCTTTTAAAATATAAAAATTATATTTATTTCATTATCATTAATTTATTATTTGTTGAAGGTGTAGATCTTTTCTGCTTTTAAATTTTATTTATCACATACAGAGTCATACACAGTATGATGATATGCAGTGAAATGCTTTTACATCCCATGACCTAGAACAAAAAAAATGATAAAAGTATTTAAATAAAGAATATGAAATAAGAATATAATAATAAAAATGAAAAATAGAGTATAGAAAAGAAAATTTATAAAAAATTAGGCAATGTAGAAATTAAACTTTATTTACATTGGAATTGAAACGGAAAAGGAATGTCCAATCATGAGCACAACAACGTGCAAATTCCTGTTTTATTTTATTCCTGTTTTAAAAACTCATTATTAAAATTTTCATTAGATTTGAGCAGATTATTTATACTAGGGACAGGAAACACCAGGGACCAGCCGATACGATATCATCACGATACCTAGATGCTGATTTGATTTGTATATTGATTCTGTCTGTATCACAAATATAATAATATTGAATCAGGATACTCCTAAAATTAAGTTTTTGTTACAATTCTAAACAAACTGTGTTGCCTGCAAATGTGTGAATACTTTAGAGTGCACCATCTGTAGAATGTGACTATAGAGGAACGGCAACATTTGACCACCACAAACGCAAAACCGTATAAATTAAAAAATGAGTATAGTTCCTTCTCATATGTATGTTGGTTTGTTTTACTGCACAAACACTAGAAAAGGACGCAACAGGTGTGCACTGTATGTTAGACGTAAAGTGAAAATATGAGTTAATTGACCTACCAAACACAAACATGCTGCTTCCATACACTACAGCGGAGTGGTGATATCGGGGGGCGGGCGGAGTCCCGGTGGTAAATGCCCTGTTCGATGAAAAACATTATATCAGTTTTAATATCAACTCAGACAGCTTTGAGATGTTTCTTAAAGTGTGAACCCCTGGTGGGCTGTAAAGGTACTGCATGTGGACCATGAAAAGTCATTTATAATAAATGAAAGATTAAAATTTATACGATTGACATAGACCATGCCATGGTTCTCAAAATTTATATAACATGCGTAAAAGTGTATGGTAAAATTAAAAGAAAAAAAAAAAAAAATCAAATAAAGTCACTATAGTAAATACAACGTGTTGTAAACATACATGTATGAACAGTGAAATAATTGAACCCAGATAAAGCTGATCCTGTGGACACGTCCATCTTTGGCAGACGCTAATGAATATATTAATGAGTAGCAAATGCAACAGTCACGTGAAAAGGTGTCAAAACAAACAAATTGTCTGAAACACAAATAAGCAAAAATTGTTCTTGAAGGCAGATTTCATAAAAAGTTTGTCTTTTTTTTCTTTTTTGGCTCTCTGTGGCCGTGCCATGATGGTTGTTTTCTAGAAAATTATAATAAGGTTTCAGGTCATGTGATCTAAGACACAGAGGGGAGGTTGGGCCTAATTAGCATAATAAAAGTACAGGCTGCAAATAACAATTTTCAAAAATTATTTTTATTGATAGCTGTGCAAGGCCAAGACCATAACTTATATATATATATATATTCATTCTTCTTATTTATTGTGTACTCCTATAGTCTGAATCAATCTTAAATAAAACTTTTTTACTTTTCAATTTTGTGATTAAGTTTAAAATTACGAGAAGATGTTTTCGATTAAATATTAGACTTTTAAAAGTAATCAGGACCAAAGTGAAAGGATTCAAATTTTTCATATAAGACATGTAGGGAAATACTTCATTCTTGTGTGTTCAGATTTTAAACTAAGATGTGGCCTTTTTACATTTGGGAACGCTTGGTCTGTGATTGCTTACTGCCTGATCATTTTCTCAGGTTTTTCACTGAAGCTACAAAGCTCATGGAGACAAGTAGTGACGACCTAGTCATCCAAAACCTGATCAAATTACACTAAAAAAAAGAAACGTTATTCTGGTTGTCCAAAATGGCATCACATTGTTCTGGGAGTTTAACAAACTGTGGGAAATATTCAGGTGAGAAACTGCCTGTGAATTCTTCCCTCCTTTCGCCTGGTAGCTTCAGTTCAGAACTAGAAGATGCCTCAGATTAAGATAAAGTGTTTACATTTACAGCCGACACCCTCATCCAGAGTGACTTCTCTCCAGATATCTCATAATACATTACTAAATATTAATAAATAATAAAAAAATATATCGATACCATCAATATCATATCAACCACCCTGTAATCATATCATCAAATATTAGTGAAGACAGCGGTATCTGATCTCACCGACACCATGAGCAGTCCTTCACGTCGAAGCGTAGCAGGTCATTGAGCATGTTCTTCCTGTAAGAATGACAGAGTGTGAGACGATGCTGTGGTCACTTCCTCAACATTACTATAATAATCATGTAAAACTCTTATATAGAAAGGGGTAAAGATGTATCTTATTCTTTTTTAAGGCAAATAAAATACTTTTCGGGACTAAATGGTGGCAAGAGTCCACCAAAGCAAGAGTCCTCCTCTTGCTTTGATTACAGGCTTGGCATCTTTTCCATAATCTCACGCAAAGTCTCAACATGTACCATGAATTAATTTCTCTTCAAGACTTTTATTGATGATGGGAGAGTCGAACCACTGAGCAAAACCCTCTCCAGCACATTCCAAAGATTTCTTTCTATCTTTTTTTTTATTTTTTTTTATCGCCATGCCATATTCTACGGCTATATTAATGGCGAGAATCAGTTTTAGTTATTCGATATTAAAACTAGATAAGATGTTCAAGATTTATTTTAAAAATAAACATTGACTTTTAAAAAATTAATCTGGATTTACTTGTTTAAAAAGTGTCAACAGGATAAAAGTATATACGTTCCTCACAGGAGTAAAAGAATTACAGCCACATAAAATATGTTTGATGGACAGAAGGGTTTTACATGATGACACGAACACTGTGGTGAATTTGATAGTAAAAGTTTTTTTCAAGTGTCCTATTCTGCATCTTGTATAAATGACTTCATCCCTACTATTTTTAAAGGGAAAGTATGTTTCGTTCCAACATCGGGTTTATTTTATATACAGAAGTTTGTTATTGATTATTGATCCAAACATTCTCAATAAAAATAAAAACAAAAAATCTGGACTCTGTGGTGGTGTGAAAATGGTGTCTTTTTCACAAATTAGAGCCTGATAAATGGGATAATTGGGAGAAAAAAAAAGTCTTCAGTTTGATAGGGAGCATAAAGAAAGGATTGTGGATCTTCGGGAAAAGGTCACGTGGTACGATGAGTCCAGATTTACCCTGTTTCAGAGTGATGGGTGCATCACCGTAAGAAAAAGAATGGCGAATGAAGAGTCATTCAGGGACCATGACATCATTTTCACACCACCACCAGAGTCCAGACTGTTGCCTCATTGAGAATCTTTAGGATGTGCTGGAGAAGATTTAACGCAAAGGTCTGACTCTGCCATCACGAAAACCTAAAAGGATCTTGGAGAGAAATTAATGCGACTCTGGACGGGAATAAATCTTGTGACGTTGCATAAGCTTATCGAAGCAATGCCAAAGCAAAAGGCGGTCCATTGAAGTATTAAGAGTGCTTTTCACAAGTTTGCGGCAACATTATGGGGAAGGCCCTTTGTTATTCCAACATGACTGTGCCCCAGTGTAAAAAGCAACTTAAATGACAAACTGGGATGAACGAGCCAGGCCTTCGAATTGAACTTTTGTCCATATAGTGTATCATGGAATTACGAGTGTGAGGTGTACGTTTGATGGTTTCATGGCTTCTCACCCGTTATCTCCTCCGAACACATAGATGGCATCTCTGTAAGCTACAACTGTGTGCTTGCTGCGTCTATAAGGAAAAAGAAACAAACACAAAGTCGATCATGCAGAAAACACTCATGCGTGCATCAGTAACACAAAAGGTTCTTCCTCTGGACTTTACCTTGCACCTACAAACTCATCACAGGGTGGAAGTCTTCTCCAACGATGGACTGTCTCGAAAGGCCCGAAGTTAAGGGTGAGATATTCCACACTGTCTGAGCAGCTGTGGTCGAAATCCACACTGGGAGCTACTTTGGATTTACAGGACATGGCTCCAGGAAGTAACCATGACATCCAGTCTGAACACAGTCACTCACACTTAACCCTGACACTAGCTCGAGCAACTAACTCACCTTAACTAACACACTCTGAGCACTTTCAGCCTGAGCAATCTTGACATCCTAAACCTGAAGTCATGTCTCATGCCTATGATCTCATGCCATACTGCTGGCTAGCTCACCTTTACAGGTACACACTTAGCTAAGCTAAGCTAAGACAAACACATCCTTATTTCGCGTCCTGTAATGTCTAACACATCTAACACACCCAAAAAAACATAATAGTTTCAAATTAATATGTTAAATCATCATAACTACTTAAACAATACTTTCTAAAGACCCACAAAACTTATAGTCTAATATCTAGCTAGCTAGCTGCTTCCTTCCTTTGCCAAAACCTTATTTTATCTATCCCCATCCGTTTTACGACACGCCCCACCCACTACGCCCACTATTTCCCCTTGCTTTGTCGCGATGACGGAAAACGGGCGGAAGCAAACGCTTCCGGGTTACTGATTGGTCCGCACACGGGTGTGTGTTTTTTTTATTTTATTTTATTTATTTATTTATTTGTTTGTTTAAAAATACGTCAATCGCGTCATATTTATTATTTATTTATTATTTATTTGTTTAGTATTTGTATTTTTTTGGACAATTTATATATAGTATAATATGTGATTCAAGGCTCTGACTGGTTGAAGTGTCAGCAAGAGGCGGGAGCTTTTGGTGCGTTCTGGGTGTGGATAGGTTGTCATATTTGTGGGCGGGGTTGCTCAGGCGGAAGTTGTTTTAAAAACGCGACAAAGTCCATGTTAAAAGTGGAAGTAATTAAAAGCAAACAAAACAAAAAAATTGATTGTTATTGTTTACAAATATATTTATATATATTTGTTGTAGAAAAAAATACCCTAAATGTGTATTTAAGGTACTGATTGGAGGAAGTGTTTTTTTTTTTTTTTTTTTTTTTTTTGGAGGAAGTGTCAGAGAGAGTCGGGAGCTTGTTTCGCGTTCTCTTTTTCGATTGGATGTCGTGTATTGTGGGCGGGGTTATTTCGGCGGAAGTTGCGGAAGTGCTTGGAGAGCGCGCCAAATTCTGAGTGCATGTTAGGAGTAGGAGTAATAACGAACAAACAAACAAAACTATCTAGCTTATATTAATGTTAGAAAATATCTTTAATAGCGCGTTCGGGTAACGTTTAAGGATTGAGGATGTTAAATTAGAAAAAAAAAATAGGCTGATTTATTTGACTGTAGAGTTACAGAAGGGAAGTGAATGTAAACACTTTAAGGAGATCTGTAACTATTACTGGAGAGAGAAAAAAAGTGAAGAAAATCCGCAATGGTTTTGCAGAACAGCGGGAGATATAAAGCGGACTGGGGTGGAGGAGCAGATCAGGACAAACAGCAGTGAGTTACAGAGCTTACACACACTCGCACACACTCACCCTGTTAATTGTTATTGACATTACCTGCTTATTTCCCTTTTCCCACTTCATAGCATAAGGGACTGCATTATTTATTCTGTAGTTACTGGATAGCCATGTTACACAATTATTTACTGCATTATATATAGTTTGAGTGACTTTTGAGAGGGGCCAGATTGTGATGTCTAGACGACTGATCCAAGGAAGGGTTCCTGGGAGACCAGCGTCTCAGACATGAAGCATGCAGTCCAATCATGGCTGATAAACCTTTTTACCTTAACGGCATCCAAGAACTAATGAAACACTGTGATAAGTGTGTTAGTATAACAGGGGATTATATAGACAAATAAAGGGAGTTTTTACTTTAAGAATTAGGTTTTGTTATTCTGCACGAAATGAAAAGTCCCGGTTTGACTTGAACACTGTTTTTGTAATGTAATTTGTAGTAAACCGTATGTTTGTGTTTGCACCAGGTTTTGTGTAAAACATGTCTGAAATAAGCAGTATAGCACAAGTATGAGTGCTGTTACACCAAATCACAGATATCCTGCGTACGGGCGACTCTGCCCTGACGATATTCAGTACAACAGCACGTGTTTCTTTTATCATGTTTGATTTTAAGAATATTCTCAACTGACTAAAGAGACTTTTCTTTTTTTTAAATTTATTTATTTTTATTTCTAACTCATACACAATATTATACAATGTGTTTGTCTGTATACTTTTAAAAACTGCAACGAGCAGAGGTTTTAACGTTAAACAAAGTAAAAAAAAAAAATTGGAATTCTATATTGGAAAATCAGATCAAACAGTGGATTTGAATTAAGTGGATTAGAGCTAAATGTTGATTTATTTATTAATTTATGATGTATTTATTTCGTACGCAGGGATGACGCGTCTAATTTGTCCGCCGTCAAGCGGCTTGAGCGCAGTCAGTTCACAGACGAGATGGACGGCCGCTACGGCTTCGAGCGCATGAAGGAGCCGGGAGAGAAAACAGGCTGGTTGATCAACATGCACCCGGTGAGGAGACGTGTTGCGTTTACATTTACATTTGTCGTACATTTCATTTAATCATGTTTTTTCCCCACGTTGATTCATTGTTTATACTTTAGTTTGTTAGCTTTTCCCTCTTTCTTTACATTCTGTGTTTTGCTTTATTGCTCATTCTTTCTGTTATTCCTTTTATTAATTAACTTTATTTTCCTTTAATTTAAAAAAATATTACTATTATTTTTTATTTATTGCTGGTATACTGTTGCTGGCATGTATCTTTGCCACTTAAGTTTTAAGGTTTTATTCTTTGAGTTTGTTTCTTTGTCTTTTTTTTGTTGTTCATTCTACTTTTTATTGTTGTTTGGCCGTTCCTTTCATGTTCTCTCCCTCCCTCTCTCTGTCTCTTTGTCTGTCTCTGTGTGTGTGTATGGATGGATAGATTGATGGATAGGTAAATAGACTGTATATAAACAACTGTGATCATGTGATCTGTCCTCCTTGCAGACGGAGATACTGGATGATGATAAGCGGATGATCAGTGCAGTGGATTATTATTTCATTCAGGAGGACGGCAGCAGGTTTAAGGTGAAAACACAAACCAGGCATGAAAGGATTTAATCTCTCATCTGCAGCCTGTAACTGTGTGTGTGTGTGTGTGTGTGTGTGTTTTCATCAAACAGGTTGCACTGCCATATAAGCCGTACTTCTACGTAGCGACAAAGAAGGTAAAGCCATAACTCTTATGGGAATCATATGGAGAGAGAGAGAGATAGTAGTTATACAGAGTGAATGTGTTGGTGAGAGAGCGAGAGGTGCTAATCATACAGAATGTGATACAAAGAGAGAGGGGGGGTGATAATCATACAGAGAAATAATGTCCTGATCTACCTTTCAGAACTGTGAGAGAGAAGTCGTCTCCTTTTTATCAAAGAAGTTCCAGGGAAAGATTGCGAAGCTAGAGACCGTTCCCAAGGAGGACCTTGACCTGGTGAGGGGGCTTATTCCCTCCTCCTTATTTCATTCCCTTGTTTTTTCTTTCTATTTCTTTTCTTCCTTCATTTGTTACTGTTTTTTTCTTCTTGTTCCTTCTTTCATTATTAATTTTTCTTGTTATTAATTAATTTATTAATATCTTTGATAATTGTTTTTGTTCGTCATTTTTTTTTCTTTGTGTTTTTCTTCATTTCTGATAGTCTGTTATTTTGTGCCTTCTTTCATTCTTTCTTTAATTAATCTATTCAAGTCAAGTCAAGTAGGCTTTTATTGTCATTTCAACCACATACAGTTCAGTACACGATGAAACGAAACGACGTTCCTCCAGGACCAAGGTGCTAGCTAACTAATTTAGAACCTAATTAGCTGATTAGCCGAAACAAAACAGATTAACATTATAAATGAACTGAAACTATAGTCCTATACAGAAAAAGACAACATACTCATTTGTTCTTTTGTGCATTTCTTCTTAATTTAATTCTTTCTTTCATTTGTTTTCTTTCTTTTTTTAAAAATGTTTTTTATTTGTTTTTCTCTTTATTCTTTTGTTTGTACATTCTTTTATTCTTATCTGTGCATCTTTTTTTTTTTACTGGTTTACTCATTATTTTATATGTATGATTATGTATATTCATGAAGTAAACGTTTTAATGTTTAGTGATATATTGTGATTTATAAAGGCTTGTTTTTGTTTTTTTCCCCCATCAGCACAACCACCTGGTGGGCCTGAAGAGGAACTACATCAAACTGTCCTTTAACACGGTGGACGATCTGATCAAGGTGAAGCGTGAGATCTCCCCAGCTGTGAAGAAGAACAGAGAGAGGGAGAACTCTAACGACGCCTACACCAGCATGCTGTCCAGGTGCTGCGGAGTCACATGTGCACTTTCTCAAGACAAGATCGGTTAAAATTCAAAATTTAAATTTAAATTTTATCAGTTAAACAGTCACACACAGTACGATATGAAGTGATTTGCTTGTATATGAAACAAAAGAAAACTTGAGTATTCAAATAAATAATATGAAATAAGAATATAATCAAAAAGAAAAATAGAGTATAAAAAGGAAAATATTAAAATGAAACATATAAAATATGAAAAGAATATAATGATAAAAATTATACAAATCTAGAAAACTTTTAGTTGTAAAATTTACACTATGTACAAGTAATAAAATAGAATTAAAATGGAATAAAAAAGGAAAAGCAATGTCCGATCCTGAACAGAACAATGTGCACAATATGATGTGATATTTAAACCATCAATGATAGTAAAGACATTTCTACTATACTACATAATTAATTTTTTTTCTATATAATATTTATAAATTGTATAACACTTATACAATATTATATGAAAATATTTTAACAAAAATGCAAAATAAAACATTTTGTTTAAAATATCATTAGAAGCATAATTGACATTA
>JAQMYG010000014.1:19627434-19641495 GCA_030014215.1 Clariallabes teugelsi | reverse complement strand
TCGGCGAGTACTGAAATGCAAGTACTCGTACTCGTACTCGTTTTCCAAAAAAGTGGTATCGGTGCATCCCTACTTTACATTGTATACTCATGTCAAAGTCGTACAAGACTCACTTTATCAGACTTAAGAACAAATCAGACTTACGAACACGCTCCCGGAGCGGAACTCATTCGCAAGTCGGTGACAACCGGTGACAACCTAACCTGATGTATAGAACTTCTTGTTTTATTTCATGATGTGACTCATGCTCATCACTTTATCACAAGCAAATATAGACTTTTTATTTTTATTTCTCTTTTTGGACAGGTGTGGAAGAAGAAGCTTTCTGTGGCTCAGGAGAAAGGCGACGCTGCGGAAGTGAAGAGCTGTAAAAACATGGAGATCCTTTACGATTCTCTGCAGCTCGCCCATAAATGCATCCTCAACTCCTTCTACGGTTACGTCATGAGAAAAGGGTGCGGCAGGATTCCCAGACTCTGCTGTTGATCAGTCTCGATTTCTTTAAATAAATAAATAAATAAATAAATAAAAGACTCAGATTGATTATAAGCAGTATTAAATGGCATTGTACAATAAATACAAGACTGATGTGTGATTGTAACGGTGGATGTTGTGTGTTGGTGCGCTTGTAGAGCGAGATGGTATTCCATGGAAATGGCTGGGATTGTTTGTCACACAGGCGCGAATATCATCACACAGGCCAGAGAGCTGATCGAACAGATAGGGTGAGCTTTCCACTTTCAGATCTTCATATTCCTTTATTATTAAACTCCATATTTCTTTTTTATTATTATTATTATTAAGTGGCTGATGTGTATTAATTGATCCAGAAGCCATTCAAGTGTCTGTAAATTGCTCATTGTTTTTACTCATGTGTGTGTGTTTGTTGTTGTAGGAGACCTTTAGAACTGGACACTGATGGGATCTGGTGTGTCCTGCCGAACTCCTTCCCTGAGAACTTCGTCATCAAATCCAGTAACGAGAAGAAGCCCAAAGTGACCATCAGTTACCCCGGAGCCATGCTGAACATCATGGTCAAGGCAGGTTCCTTTCCTTTTCCTTATGTACATTGTTGTGTAAGGTATATTTTTCGAAGTACATCCTATAGCTAAAATAAGTGTTTATTTAACGCTTTGTGTACAGGAAGGCTTTACCAACGATCAGTACCAGGAGCTGGTGAACCCGGCCTCGCTCACCTATGAGACGAGGTCGGAGAACAGCATCTTCTTCGAGGTGGACGGACCATACCTGGCCATGATCCTGCCTGCGTCTAAAGAGGAGGGCAAGAAGCTGAAGAAGAGGTGAGAAAACAGGAGTGCAGCAGTCTTCATGTTTAGTCATTTTATCATTTTGAGGGGCTTGTTTTTTGATTTAGCAGTAATGAATGTGTGTGTGGTTTTTCCACATAAAGACACATTAGAGTAAAATAATGGACTGAGACTCTTAAGGTTCAGATGTCACCGATCAACCCAGGCATGTGATGAAAGCTTTTTTCATAAAGATACAGGTAGTCCCAGACTTGGGAACATTCGAGTTACGAATTTACGCAGATACGATCGAACCGCGGTCCTGCGAACATTTCGTAGATGTGAACAAATCATAGAAGTAGCTCACGTGTATTGTACAAAAATAGACCACCAGATGCCAATGTTTACAATTATATGCAATATTTTCAATAAGAGCGTAAGTGTAATGTATAAAATTAGTAATTTGTTTTATTTTTACTTTATATTTTCTATTAATTTCCATTTTTATATGAATATTTTTGGGATGTGGAACCAATCATTGGAGTTTCCATTATTTCTTACATGGAAATTTGCTCTGAGATGTCCGGGATTCCACTCACGATTTAAAGGCACATAGACGACATTTCACTGTGAGATTAATTTCCTTAGACGCGGTTATGGAAAGGGGACAGAAATTTAGTGAAGTGGATTGGTATGCTTTACATCGTATATTCGTGTCAAAGATGTATAAAATTCCAACTTACGAACAAACCCAACATATGAACATGCTCCTGAAATGGAATTTGTTTGTAAGTAGGGGACTACCTGTATAGGCAAATCTTTATGCACTTGCTTTAAATTGCATTCCTAATTAAAGAAAGAAAAACTAATCAGTGATGGGATGCAACGTGACATGAAACACTGGGTACTATTAATATCCTGAAGTTGTTGAAAATAATTTCCCTATGTGTGTATATACTGTGTATGCTGTATATTATTATGTGTATATATATATATTTTTTTATAAATGTTTGCATTTGGTAAAATGTTGCTGTTCCTCTATAATCCTGCAGGTGACACATTCTAAACTATTCACACAGCACAGCATTCTGTTTAAATTATTTGCAAAGTTTGTATAGAATTGAAATAAAATCTGGGGAAAAAGTTATATTGAATCGGAATATTTATAAAATCTTAATACTTACAAAATCGCAATATAAATCGATTCACACCTGGGTATCCTGATGATATTGATAGAGACTAGGTGGCCCCTGGTGATTTCCCGTCTCTAGTCAATAGTGGCAATTAAATGCATGTACAAGTAGACTTTAAAAAAAAAAAAAAAAATTTTTATTGTTGTCGAGCAAATGAAGCATGCACTAGCGAACACCGTAAATTAGTTTAGATGCATAGAGTCGGGTCTAAGTAGAGGAATAGGTTAAAGGTCGACCAATATGATTTTTTTTTTTCCAAGGCTGGCGCTGATTCAGATTATTAGTAACGAAATATAACCGATATTGTGAAAAACCTCGATTAAGTGAAAACCTTTGTGTTGAAATAAATAATTATACAAACTGGTACAGAGAAGTTTTTTTGTAGTTAATTTAATGAACAAAATGTATTTTATCAGCAGTCAGCTAAAAAATATTACTGATGCCAATAAGAAATTATCAACTCTGAATATCAAATTGATACTCGGGTGATCCATAAAATGCGTACGTTTCGTTGCAGCAAAATCCATCGTTGTTTATAACTGAGAGGTGTTGATCATCAAGGACAAGCTGTTATTTTTCTTCACCTGCAGTTTTCTTTTCCCTCACGTCTCTTTTAGGGGCCTTGTACAATTCCACCTTACGTTAGGATGCCAAAAATTTTAATCTGGTTTATGTAATACATAATTGCTACAAAAGTGGAAAATTGGGCAAGTTCAACACAAAAGGCATTATTAGTAACGCCACATTAGCTAATACTGCTTGACCTTTTATTAGTTTCTGTACAATATACCGTGTGTGTGTGTGTTGTCAGATATGCCGTGTTCAACGAGGACGGCTCTCTGGCTGAGCTGAAGGGTTTCGAGGTGAAGAGGAGAGGAGAGCTCCAGCTCATTAAGATCTTCCAGTCGTCCGTGTTCGAGGCTTTCCTCAAGGGCACCACTCTGGAGGAAGTCTACGCCTCGGTCGCCAAAGTGGCCGACTACTGGCTGGATGTGCTGTACAGCAAGGTAGCGCAGGATCCGACGGTGCTGCTTTAGTGTATAATAAATTACTTGTATAAATGCTAAGTCTGTTGAGTTCTCAGATCTGATTGGTCAGAATTTATTGATAGTAGATAAAATCCCAGGTTTATACTAATGCCCTTGGATTTATATATTTTCCAACCTCATTATTGACCTGAGTGTCTGTCTCGCTCTCCAGGCAGCCAACATGCCAGACGCGGAGCTCTTCGAGTTGATCTCGGAAAACCGTTCCATGTCCCGGAAGCTTGAAGACTACGGCGAGCAGAAGTCCACGTCCATCAGCACGGCCAAACGTCTGGCGGAGTTTCTCGGCGATCAGATGGTGAAGGACGCAGGGCTGAGCTGTCGCTACGTCATCTCTCGCAAACCAGAGGGCTCTCCTGTTACTGAGAGGTGACGAATGTGCTTTCCTGAGCTTTCACACACAAGGGCATGACGGTCATGAGACGATCAACTTCCAAAGATCATTGCAGTGAAATTAGAATTAAGATCAATAAAAAAAAGAAAAAAGTACAGGTAGTCTCCGACTTACGAACAAGTTCTGTTCCAGGAGCACGTTCTTAAGTCGGATTTGTTCTTAAGTCCGACAAATCTACTTCCAAAGATCATTGCAGTGAAATTAGAATTAAGAACAATAAAAAAAGAAAAAAAAAGGGTACAGGTAGTCCCACGCCTTGCGAACGAGTTCCGTTCCAGGAGCACGTTCGTAAGCCGGATTTGTTCGTAAGCCGGATTTGTTCGTAAGCCGGATTTGTTCGTAAGTCGGATTTGTTCGTAAGTCGGATTTGTTCGTAAGTCGGATTTGTTCTTAAGTCGGATTTGTTCTTAAGTGCCTTTAAATCACGAGGGGAATCCCGGATGCCATTTAGTCTTAGAGCTGTTTTCCACTGTATTGGATTGTGAACTCTCTCGTTGGGGGTTTTCCAAAATTTAGACATTTTATACATTCACTTACACTGAAAATATACTATATTATTGTAAGTATTGGTATCTGGTGCACTGCAATGTCTATTTTTTTTGTACAATACACATGAGCTACTTCTGTGATTGAACCGGAAGTATAACCGCTGTCCATTTGTATCTGCGGAAATTCGTAACTCGAATGTTCATAAGTCGGGGACTACCTGTGTTTGGTGTTATAAAGCATTAACTTTAGAACTCTCAGAGATTAAAACTTTCTTCGTCTCTCTAAAGGGCGATTCCTCTGGCCATATTCCAAGCTGAACCCAGCGTTAAGAAGCACTTCCTGCGCAAATGGCTGAAGATGCCCAGCCTCCACGACATGGACATCAGATCCGTACGTCTAGATATGTTTAACATTACATCGGTTTGATGTTTTTCCTAGCTTTGCTTCACGGATATATGGTGAGCATTTGTGTGTGTGTGTGCGTGTGTTTCAGATCCTGGACTGGAGTTACTACATTGAGAGGTTGGGCAGTGCCATACAGAAGATCATCACCATTCCAGCAGCACTACAGCAGGTGAGGGGAAAAAAAAAAGATGCCTCTAAAAGATAACATCATGGTCGTCTTGTTCGTGATATCTGCTCATTCGTAGCAAACAATCTGCCTAATTATATTTTAAGTTATTGCTTTGTATGATTGTTTTTTTTTTTTTTCTTCTTTTTTTTAGGTGAAAAACCCAGTGCCGCGAGTTCGCCATCCAGACTGGCTACATAAGAAGCTTCTGGAAAAGAACGACATCTACAAACAGAAGAAGATCAGCGAGATGTTCACCAGTGAAGGAAAGAGACAGGTGTGTGCAGCATCACACACACACGTCCACATGACAAAATGTTTACTGTCAATATGTCTAATATCTGTCTACGTCTGTCTCAGGTGAATAATCAGGCAGAACCAGGTGAGACTCCTGATATGGAGGATTTCGGTGCTCCACAGCGCCCCCTGCAGCCTGCCATCCTCATTAGCACCAAGAGGAAGCGCTCGTCTCAGGCTGAGGACAGCCAGACCCAGTCTCAGGAGCTGGAGCTCACGCAGTCCTGGAGAGAGATCCTGGGTCCTCCGCCATCTATGGGTACAACACAGGTACTGCGTCTTGAAAGAGGCGCTGAGCAAAATAACCAAATGACAATTTGGCATTTAAATAAATAAATAAAAACGCACTACTCTTTACACTAGTACTTTTAATAATAGGATTATGTACAATATTAATTGACCTGATCATGCATGTGCTCTCTGCAGAGTTTCAAGAAATACTTCTATATTCGTTATTCTAATAATCTGTATGTAGGAGGAAAGGCTGGTGTGGCTGCGCTACCATAAGAAGAAGTGGGAGCTGCAGATCCGGCAGAGGAAAGAGCGCAGGAAGAGGCGGCGCATGCTGGACGGAGAGTCTCAGCCAACCGGAGGCGGAGTGATCAGGGACGGACCGAGCACAGGGCTGGGGAGCTTCCTCCGCCGGACGGCCAGGAGCATTCTGGACATGCCATGGCAAATAGTACAGGTACGGCAGCGGGGTCAGAATATTAGAGATCAAATATAGAAATATATACTCTTTTTTTTTTTTCTGGTTTGTTTCTTTGTATTTTTTTTTAAACCCAGTAATATAGGTTTGTTTCTGATTCTCTCCACCAGATTGCTGAAACCAGTCACCCGGGCCTGTATAAGCTCTGGGCGGTGATCGGCACTGACCTGCACTGCATGAAGCTGAACATCCCGCGTGTGTTTTATGTCAATCAGAAAGTCCCCAAACAGGAAGAGGGGGCCAACTACAAAAAGGTTTTTCTACACCGAGACACGCCTAATCTGTTATTTATCCAAAACCTCCATACCGATACTGTGTGACGTCACCGGTTGAAAAGAAATCTGATTTTAATCTGAGTTTGTAAATTTCCAGGTGAACCGGATTTTGCCACGCTCCAACGTGGTGTACTACTTGTACCAGTACTCCGTGCCCGAGGACATGTATCAGGAACACATCAACGAGATCAATGCCGACCTTTCTGCCCCAGACATAGAGGGCGTCTACGAGACGCAGGTAATGGAACAGACGGATGGTTCAGATGACGGAGATAAAATAAAAAAAGCATCACTTTCCTTCGAGCGCACTGTAAATGGAGCTGAATGTCTGAGCACCAAATACTGTTATATAACAGAGATGAAAAGGGTAGATTTCACTGTCGGAGCTTCTCATCGGAAAATATGGCAGATTATTTAAAACTACTCAGGTCGAGTTTATAGAAAAACTATGAAAAAATCATGTATTGCCCATATCATGTATGCACTGTATATAGTCCAAAATAAAAATCTTTTTAACGCCCGTAACGCAAGAGGCGTTCAAGTCAAACCAGCACTTTTGCTTGTGCCAAATAAAAACTCAGTTATGAGAGTAAAACTCAATTTATGTCTCTCTATAATCTCCTGCTACACTAATGCACTTATCCCAGTGTCTCACTAGTGCTTGGACAATATCAGGGTAGAAAGTTTTCTCAGAAGCCCAGAGCCATGATTGGACTGCCTGCTTCACATCCGAAACCCTGGCCTCCCAGGAATTCCTTTCACTTTAATGGAAAATCGGCCTCAATCACCATTTATTGCAACATCCCCGTATACTCCTGACCTCGCTCCAAACCGCTTCCACACATTTGGGCCATTAAAGGAGTTCCTGGGAGGCCATTGTTTCCTATGTGAAGCAAGCAGTTTCCATCAAACACTTGTATTGAAGATCGACTGATATGGATTGTTTTCTTTTATTATATGTAGTCTGGTTAAATGATGTCGATTTATAAGCCTTGACCGTATCTTGAGAACTTGTGTCTTGTGTCCGTGTGTCTCGGTCCTGCAGGTGCCGCTGCTGTTCCGTGCGCTGGTGCAGCTCGGCTGCGTGGCTATGGTCAACAAGCAGGTGGTGAGAGCGCTGGCTGGCCGGGAAGCCGACACCTTCGACCTGGAGCACCTGGAGATGCGATCGCTGGCTCAGTTCAGCTACCTGGAGCCAGGTAACACCTTCAGCTCCACAGTGAGAACTGAATAATGCTCAGAGTTCACGATTTTATCTGATTCTTAAAGAACGCTTGCTTGTATGTTTCACATTACAGGTAGCGTGAGACATATCTACCTGTACCATCACGGTCAGGGCCACAAGGCTCTGTTCGGGCTCTTCATCCCGTCTCAGCGCAAAGCCAGCGTCTTCGTCCTCGACACGGTTCGAGCCACACCCGACTGATTATCCGCATATTCTAATTTAATGATAAAGCACCTTTAGTTAGAAGTATGTATAAAATTCCACACCTGATCGACCCTGTGTGACCTTTGCTGCAGGTTCGGAGTAATCAGATGCCCAACTTGAGTACTCTGTACGGCGCGGAGCGAACTGCGCTGTTAGAGAAGACCTCAGAGGAGCTCCTGCCTCCGGAGAAGCACCTGTTCGAAGTGCGCGCCGAGAACGACGTGAAGGCTATCTACCGCGCGGTACAGCGCATTCTGCTCAGCTATAAGGTACACACCCGCCATGACTCACGTTATCAGACTTGAGAACAAATCCGACTTAGGAACGTGCTCCTGGAACAGCCTTTGTTCATAAGTCGGGGACAACCTGTAAATTTGTAATCATTTAATAATTGGAATAATAAATTGCAAGTATTTAATAAAGTGACTGAGAAATGACTAAACATACATGTGTGTGTAGGAGGAGCGTCGTGGTCCCACTCTCATCGCCGTGCAGTCTAACTGGGAGCTGCGGCGTCTGTCGGCCGGCTTGACCGTTCTAGAGGAGTTTCCCGTGGTTCCAGTGCACGTGACAGACGACATCAGCTACAGCGTGCTGGACTGGCAGCGGCACGGCGCCCGGCGCATGATCAAACACTACTTAAACCTGGACAGCTGTCTATCACAGGCCTTCGACATGGCCAGGTACTGCACACTCTGCAACGTCACATCGAGCACTGCGGACATTATTGACTGCCTTCCAAATAAATAAAAAATACGAGCAGTGTTTCAAGTCAAACCTGGATTTTCGATTGATTGAGCAGAATAACAGAACACCATTATGAGAGTAAAAACTCCCTTTATTTCTCTGTATAATCACTGGTGATTGGATACCATCAAGGTAGAAAGATTTATCAGTACGCCTGAGAAATGATCGGACCATGTCTGATTCACGTCTGAAACGCCGGCCTCCCAGGAACTCCTGTCAAATTCCAAACAATGGAAATGGCTTGAAGCGAGGTCAGGACTGTACAGGGGATGTGGCAGTAACTCCCAGACGAGTTCCTGTAACTTGCAGTAAACAACCAATCAGTTTTACACCTTCGTTAACAAGAAAATTCACCCAAAGTCCCGGTTTGACTTGAACGCTCTTTGTAGCATTCAAAAAAGATAGCAAAGATATTTTTAGCCTTGTTTACAAACACTCTGCATGTTATATTATGTGCTTTCAATTATGAGACATTTTATCTCAAGTCCTGGTTTGACTTGAATGCCCCATGTAGAGTGCCGTGCAAAATTATTTGCCCCTTTGTTTTTGTTTTTTTGTTAGTTTTTTTGCATACTTTGTCAAACCTAAATGATTCAGATCATCGAACTAATTTAAATTTTAACACAGAACACCGATAGCCCAAAAATAAATACTTTTTTTTACTGTTGTCTTTATTAAGGGAGAAAAAAAGCTGTCCAAACCTGCCTATCCCTATGTGAAAAATGCAGCAGCATTTTATTTACCACTTTAATTATTTATCCAGTGGTGGTGTCCTCTTTAAAAAAATTATATTGTAGTGTTGTAATAAAAATAAAAAAAATGGAGCTGCATTCCTACCTAATATTCAATTCAATTAAATTTTATTTATATAGCGCTTTTAACAATGGTCATTGTCTCAAAGCAGCTTCACAAAAATGAAAGAAAATGTACAAAAAATGAAAGAAAAATTTTTTTAGAAAAGAAATAGAGTGACATTAGCCTCTTTATTCCTCTTTTTGGAGTTTTTTTATTATTATTTTTATTTATTTATTTATTTTAAATATGGTTATGATCAGTTTATTTGATATCTTACGCAGGTATTACCACCTCCCCGTAGGGAACCTACCCGAGGACATCTCCATATTTGGCTCGGACCTCTTTCTGGCCCGTCACTTGCGTAAACACAACCACGTACTGTGGCTTTCGCCGACGGCGAGACCCGACCTCGGGGGCAAAGAGGCAGACGACAGCCGCTTGGTGATGGAGAGCGACGAGCGGGGCTCGGTGGAGATCAACGCTCCGGGATGCTTCTCCACAGGTTCTTACTGGACCAGTGAAATAACTGAAATGAGATTTTTGAGTTGGAATTGCTTTTCTAAATGATGTTTTAATGTAGTGTGCGTGGAGTTGGACATTCAGAGCCTGGCGGTGAACACCATCCTCCAATCGCAGCACGTGAACGACATGGAGGGCGGAGCCAGCATGGGCGTGAGTTTCGATGTCATTCAGCACGCGTCACTGGAGGACATGATGTCAGGAAACCAAGGGGCGACCAACGTGGCTAGTTACGACGAGACGGCGCTCTGCTCCAACACGTTCAGGTGTTAGACCTGATTCATGTTGCAGACATAATAGCAATTAACCAAGTGTGTATTTGTGACCGATGTAATAATGTTATGTTGTGTGTGTGTGTGTGTGTAGGATCCTGAAGAGCATGGTGGTCGGCTGGGTGCGGGAGATCACTCAGTACCATAACGTGTACGCGGATAATCAGGTGATGCACTTCTACCGCTGGCTGCGCTCCCCCAGCTCGCTCCTGTACGACCCGGCGCTGCACCGCACGCTGCTCAACATGATGAAGAAGATTTTCCTCCAGTGAGTGACACGACACACATTGAATACATCGTAACGATTCCTCAGACTCTGATCTTTCTTTTGATGTCTTCCTTTTGATATCTGTCTCACACACATTCGCATATACAGGCTGGTTGCTGAGTTTAAGCGCCTCGGTTCCTCTGTGGTCTACGGGAACTTCAACCGCATCATCCTGAGTACAAAGAAACGGCGCATCGATGACGCCATCGCCTACGTGGAGTACATCACCAAAAGGTCAGAGGTCATTCTCAGAAAGTTCCACAGAGGTGCCAATATTTACGGTTACTGCATGATATCAGCTTTAGCTTCAGACGGATCATTACAGGTTTTTGTTAATACCTTATTGGATCTGCTATCATTTTATTAGACAGTCAAGTAATTATATTATAAGTATTGGCACCCTTCAAGATGATTGCAAACCTTCTGTGTAAATAAATAAATTAATTGGAAACATGCTTACTTTTATTATAAAATTCTCTTTTTTTTTTTCCTCTAGCATCCATTCCCGGGAGATCTTCCACTCTCTGTCCATCACCTTTTCCAGATGTTGGGAGTTTCTGCTGTGGATGGATCCAGCGAACTACGGAGGAGTGAAAGGCAAAGTGCCCTCCAGCATAATGTACGGAGAGGTATGCTGAATCTCACCTTTAATTCATGGGTACCTATGTAATGATCTACCGATCCGCCGAACCAGGAGATGAGCAGTCGGCGTTCGAGTCAAACCGGAACTTTCGGTTGGGCAGAATGGAAGCGCACAGTTACAAGTATGAGAGTAAAAACTCGCCTTATTTCTCCCAATGTTTCACTAGTGCTCGGATATAAAGTTTTTCTCAGTACGCCGCAGCCATGATCAGACTGCCTGCTTGACGTTGGAAAACGCTGGCCTCCCAGGAACTCCCAAACATATGGAAATGGCTTGGAGCGAGGTCAGGACTGTACAGCCGATTTCCTGTAATGCGCGAGTGGGGTCGTACAGTTCACACCGTCTCTTCCGCAAGCTGGCGACGAGTTCTGTCGATTTTCAAAGATCAGGCGTCCTACTCGCTAAATGTGTAGTCCCGGTTTGACTTGAACGCACCTCGTGTAATAATTCTAATTCTACACAATATATAATAAATGATGTACAGTGTAATTTAGTACTGACTTTTTTCATTCTTGGTGTTTTTTTTTAACCGTTAAAAAAAAAAACAGACTGATACAGACAAGAAAATGAAGCGAAAGAAGGAAGGAGAGGATGATGGCAGCGAGGATGAGGAGGAGGAGGAGGAGGAGCAAGAGGAAGAGCAAGATGGAGATGAGGATGAGGTGGAGGATCTGATTGAGAGCAGCTGGAACATCATGCATTACCTGCCTCAGGCTGCATCATGTCAGAAGTACTTCCTCATGATCATTTCAGGTACATGATGATGTAGTTATTAAAAATATATTTTTCTCACATTTTTTGGCAATGATTTATTGTGAAGTATTAAATCTGCTAATCTTTGCAACTTTTAATATAACTTTCAAGAAGTGTCATTTATTTAAAACTGTTGCCCGTTTCGTCTCGACAGCGTACATCGCCGCAGTGTATCACAGCATGAGGGAGGAGCTCAGGAGAAACGCTCCTGGAGCCACGCCCATAAAAAGGCGGGGCGGAAGCCAAGCGTCCCAGCAGCCGGCTGGTGACATCAGCGCGCTTCCTGGTGAGAACGGAATTCTTTAAATCCAAAAGAAAGAATAGTAGCTCATAGTTGTCTCTCGCGTGTGTATTCGTGTACGCGGTTAGACTCACTCCCGTGTCATTGCAGGCATGATCACCTTCTCTCAGGAGTACGTGTCGAGCGAGCTCACGCAGAACATCTTCACCATCACGCAGAAGATCCAGAAAAAGGTGTGCGGCACACGCAGCGTGTCCCAGCCCTCGGAAATGTTCCCCGTGCTCCCGGGGTCACATCTGCCCCTCAACAACCCCGCGCTGGAGTTCATCAAATATGTCTGTCAGGTGATGACACACACACACACACACACACACACACACACAGTTTTCCCCAAACACTCACAAGTCTGTAAGGGTGTGCCTTTATACGTTATACCATAACGCGAGTCC
Source organism: Clariallabes teugelsi (assembly GCA_030014215.1). NCBI lineage: Eukaryota > Metazoa > Chordata > Actinopteri > Siluriformes > Clariidae > Clariallabes > Clariallabes teugelsi. The sequence continues at coordinate 19,629,158 of JAQMYG010000014.1, read as the reverse complement.
TCGATTGGTCAGAAGGTGATGTCATTATAGCGTATACACGATTAAAAACAGGTGTAACAGTAGATATGTGAAGTTCTCCACAAGCAGACATTTCGTTTATATTTGGAGGCGGAGTCTTCAGGGAATAGGTAACGGTGTCTTTCCAACGATTTTATTCTTATTACAACGTTAAATGTATTTATAGGTGTGATGTACTGGACATAGTTGATCCAACTTGAATCGTTATGTTTTTGCTCAAACTCTTTCTTTCTTCTGCACGCGCAATTAGTATTTCCACTCGCTCAAACTCTCTCTTGTGCACTCCAGGGTTGCCAGATCACACTCAGAAAATCTCCCCTAGGCACTGCTCTGAACCAGCCCACTTTGATTAACAAAACAGACCAAATAATATCGGGACTAGAACTTTATAATGTGGCTCAATTATAAATGCACGTACTTTGTTTCACTAAATTTTTTTGGAAAACATTTTTTAAAAATTGCCCGTTTGTTCATCAGTGTTTATAGGAACAAGGTCAGTACCGTCTTCCTTCGATCTGTTGTGAAGGGGGGGGGGGGGTGTGTTTGTTTTTTATTTTTTTTTATTTAATACCAACATTTCTTTGCTTTAAGTGTTACAGTATACGAGATCTATTTCTATTATTTATCTATAATTTTATTTTATTTATTTTACGGTTGAGAAAAATTAAGAGATCTGAGCCAAATTGTCATCCGATTCACTATAAAAGGATAAAAAGCATGAAATTTTGTTATTTAATAAATCTGAAAAAAATTATAATTAACAACTTGCTTTTGTAGTAAGAAAACGCTAAAAATTAATGACCGTATCAATTTTCAGAAGAAAGTCACACAGTCATTGATTTATTTTCTTGTAACGACATACCCATCAAATGGTTTAGTATCAGATGGTTTGATGATCACATTAAATTAACTTTAGCCTTAACTTTAATCTGCCCTGCAAATGCAGTAATATTCATCATCAGCATCTGTATGTGAAACATCCTCAAGCCTCTATATATTTCTACATTTGTGTTCTTAATATTTCATTTTAAGATTTAATTAAAACATTGGACATCTTGAATGTTATTTTTTTATTTAATACCGTGAGCAATGGTTCATTGCTTTTAAGTGTTATATTTTTAAGAGCTATTTTTCATTATTTATCTATCTATAATTATTTTATTTATTTATGTATTATTTTTTGGATGGGGAAAAAACAAGATCTGAGCCCAACTGTGAGTTTTGTGATCCGATTCACTATAAAAGGATAAAAAGCGACACATTTTGTTATCTAATATATATTTTGTAATTCTAATTAACAGAGGTGGAAAGAGTAATAAAATTTTGTACTTAAGTAAAAGTACTATTACTTTAGTGTACTTTTACTGAAGTAGAAGTAAAGTTACCCTTATAAAAATCTACTCAAGTAAAAAGTAGCTCATTAAAAATTTACTCAGAGTAAAAGTTACCGAGTTACATTTTTTTACCAGCGGGGGTGGGATGGGGGATGGACCACCCTCGCATAATAAATCTGTTCCCTTTGTTGTGCTTGAACTCAAAGTGGTCGCTTAAATATGACCAGGGGTTTGCTTCATAAGATTCTGTTGGCATTTCACTTTCAGCTGTGTCTGCATCACTGGCATCTGTTTGGTCCGTCTCCATCGTTCTTGTGAATTTAGCGCGTTTGTTCTCCATCAATCAATCAGTGCAGTGGTTTCCGGGGTGCA
>JAQMYG010000014.1:19612486-19622873 GCA_030014215.1 Clariallabes teugelsi | reverse complement strand
GAATACTTAAAGAGGTCATGTTGCCTTATGCTGAAGAGGAAATGCCCTTGAAATGGGTGTTTCAACAAGACAACGACCCCAAACACACCAGTAAGCGAGTAGCATCTTGGTTCCAGACCAACAAGATTAACATTATGGAGTGTCCAGCACAATCCCCAGACCCTAATCCAATAGAAAAGTTGTGGGCTGACTTTAAAAATGCTGTTTCTGAGAAAAAAAAACAAGAAATGCAGAGGAATTGTGGCGTGTAGTACAATTATCACAGATATGAAGCAGTTCTCAGAAACCATGTTTATACAACTAAATATTAGTTCAGAGACGCACAAGAAAGATTAAACTTCAAGCATTTTTGATTAAATGGTAAATTCATCACTTTATAAAAATGTGATTTAAATTAAAAGTTATTATATGGATATGGAGCTTTACTCACTTTTTTAACACACTGCTATTATTTTGAACACAACTGTACCATCTACCACATAGCAAACCTGTGTTCAGAAGGTGGTGTATGGAATTGTATGGAATCGATCTATGATTTGGGAACGAATGCGTAAGTGACAACTAAGCCATGATTATGAGCCCCGCCTCCAAACAAACCCAGAATCAGGTCTGTACATTGATGTCATCTGATCTTACCCAGGAGGAAACGATCGTTTGTAACGATCAGCTCATTGTCCTGTTTTGAACAGTCGACACCAATCACCAATTAGGAAGTGGTAGAAACCCAGCCTCTTAAGCACGAACCTGCAGAAAAGCTCTCGTCTCGATGTGGGATCCGGTTTCCGTCTGCCGCCCTGTCTACATCGCTGCGGTTTCAAGCCGGTCTCTTCAAAGGCTGATCCATCAACCTCAAAAGTGTGAGCTCGGAGCGATCGATGGGCTGCTATTAATCACACTTTGCCGTGGCTTGGGGTGATGTAGCAGCGCTTCTCTTCGATCTCATTACAAAAGCGTTTCTCGCAGGAAGAGCTCTAGTTATCAGATTATGGAAAAGAGAGTGTCACTCTCTCTCTCTCTCTCTCTCTCTCTCTCTGAAAAGAAAAAAATAATCCTTCTCATCTTTCATACTTGAATGATGATTGGTTGAGGTTGGTGCTGTTGTTATTTTTGGCTTCAAATCAGATTTGGTGAACATGTGAGAGTATGTGCAAAGAAGAAACATCATACATTTGTATTAAACATCACTTCAGACTTTATAGTAGTTCAGGGTTACACGTTTTTTCCAACAACTTTAACTGTACCTTGTATTCACTGTACAATGTGTACCTAATATTTTGTCAGCTTATCTATATCAGATTAACATCAAGCCTGTCGAGTCAGCTATATTATAAGGCAGTATGCGAGTTTCTTTTATTCAGATTAGCTCATATGTAGGTTTTGAGTGGCTGTAGGGTCTCTGGATTATTATGTAGTTTTGTTTTTTGTTTTTTGCGTCAGTAGTCCAGGGTGACAGGGGGGCGGAGTCTCACAATGGCACCCCGTCGGAGAGGTCAGAGTGGTTGGAGCCGTAGCTGGTGAGGGAGATCTCTGTGACGACTGGTGGGTTGGGGTTCTTAGAAACCTGTTTTTTTTTTTAATTATATATATATATATAATAATAAAAAACAAAACAGACAGTAGGATTTATAATTAATGACATCATACTTTACATCAAAGGCAGAAGTGCAGGTTAAGTGCAACACGGTGACAATTTGTATCAGTAGCTGATTATTTTTTGCTAAATAATAATAATAATAATAATAATAATAATAATCAAGCAATATCATATGGAAGGGAGTGCTGTTGTACTGAATATCAGCACGGCTGATTTCACTGCATATCATACTGTGTATGGTTGTCTGTGTGACAAATAAAATCTGAATTTTCACACAAATTTGTGATGAGGTCCCAGGGCGCTGGCTGAGTACTGAAGATATCACAGCGGTGCTGATATTCAGCACAACAGCATGACCTTGATTGTGATATTGCTTTTATACAACAGTTCCACAAAAAACATTTATTATCAACAGATAACACGTATCCCTTCCACATCTGGCGGAAATAACTAGCCGCAGAGCTGGCGACAGACAATTGGTGTAACTATCAGGGGTGGGAAAAAAAAGGTTTTAAATTATTACCGGTACTACAGTATGTAGCCATAAGGTGAGGAGAATAAACCATGGAGGGAGCGGACAGTCCTGAGAAACAGAATATCAGCTAACTTAGTGGGTTCTGGGGTTGAATCCCAAATAGAGTGAAATTGAAAGCTAGTGTGCTATGAAGGGTGCACACGAAGTAGTGGCCTTGATCAAGGGTTAGAGAGGGATTTGGGATTCAGCCTTGTCTTCGGAGCTAATTAGCTTTGTACTGTAGCTCGCGTTATTATCACCACTCGGGAATTATGCGAACTGTTGTATAATAATGAAAAACAAATCCATATTTCCATCTTTCTGTTACAGTTGTTTTATTCATTTGAACCGATTAGCTATGAAAAGCATTCCTGTGGTTTACCGCACCATGAGGTCTGATTCAGATAAACATAATCCCAGTCTGTGCTTCAAGTTCTAAAGGTTCTACTTACGTCGTCGAACTTCTTCCCACTGTAGACCTCATTCTTATCGATAAACGTTAACATGATCCAATCACAGATGATAGAGCACTAATAGAGAGAGAGAGCGGAGTATATGATAGATGAGTTTTCACCACGTAAGCCTGGATATGAGTTTATGAAGCATAATGTTGAAACTTACTATTCCTACAGAAGTCATGGCCGTGACCGCATTGATGATGGTTGGGATCAGACTAAATTTTCCTGCCTGGAAAAACAGAACAATCTAATGTAAATAGTGTAGAGCAATCGTCTATAAAATGCAGATATACTACAGTACAGTATGGTAATTTTAGTAGTTTAAGTAGTTGTGGCCATGTATAGCCTTTTTCTTTCTTGTCATAAAACATTTATGGGTGCGATTTTATTTCATATGAAAATACTCAAAGATAGAGTCGTGTTTTGTAGCCCGGTGTAAAAATGTACTTATAGTTTTTATCCAAATGATGTTGATTGTTTTCCTGCATAAGAACATCTGGAAATGTTTTATACTTCTTAAAGTACAGCCATTTTTTTATGTCATTATTAAAGAACAATACAGCTTGGCCCAAAAGTCAGCATCCATGGACCCCAAGATGTCCAACAAAGTTGTCTGAACAGCCATGAGCTAATACATGACGACAACAACACATTGTACACAAAAATATGTTATTAAACAATTGGATGTGCATCACCAGGCCATGAATGCTTAAATATGAACACTGGTTCTGTCTTTGAGATTGTCCAGTTTGTAAAAAAAATAAAATAAATAAAATAAAATTCCCAAGGATTTGGATTTTATAAATCTTACTTTTTTCATTGGAATAAAAGACGCCATTTCTGACAACCACAAATATGGAGGCGTGTAAGATTTCCAGTTTGTTAAGTCTTTTGGCTGAGATCATACCATGCATCAAAGGTTTTTGTAAGGAATCAAAAATGGGTTTAAAACAATAATTAAGCCTCCGAGTGGCGCAGTGGTAAAGCGCTCACCCTACCATCCGGAGATCGCTGGTTCGATTCCCGGGTGATGCTGTAAGGTCTCGCAACCGGAGGTCTAGAGAAAGCCGATTGGCCGAGCTCTCTCAGAGGGGAGGGATGAGAGCTACTTAGTGCTCCCTCATTAATCTACAGCCAATCAGGGGCGTCTGTGAGCTCACGCAAGTGGAAGGAAGGTTACTCCGCCCCCAACGGTGCGTGAGCGAGCAGTTCAAAAAGATGCGGTCAGCTGTTGTCATGTGGTTCGGAGGAATCCCGTGATAGTCTTCGGCCCTCCCGACTGAGTGGTAGTAGTTGCCTTAATGTGGGAGCCCCCTAGTGACGGGGAAGAATTGGACACGACTAAATTAGGGAGGAAATCGGGAAAAAATAATAATAATAACAATATTAGATTGTTGAATAGAAGGCGGCACAGGGGTGTACCGTTGCCTTGCTCCTCCAGGGTCCGGTTTGGATTCCCACCTCGGGGTCTGTGTGCATGGAGCTTGCATGTTCTCCCTGTGCTTGGTGGTTTTTCTCCGGGTACTCCGGTTTCCTCCCACAGACTCAAAGGACATGCAGATATGCAGGGTAATTGGCGTTCCCAAATTGCCTGTAGTGTGTGAATGAGTGTGTTAGAGTGTGTGTTTGTGCCCTGCGATGGATTGGCACTGTGATTGGTACCCCGCCTCGTTTTTTGGCCACTCTTTATGTTCTCTCCTTTAACAGTTACATTTATTATTATGGGATGCCCATAAAATTACGTTCCTCTCTTCATGAGTCAGAAAACTTCCTGTTACAGCTCTACCTCTGAATGGTATCTAGTGCAAACACTAAGACTCATCCATAAAAACAAAAAATGATTATTTGAAATGATCACATTATTATTATTTGCCTGCAATTTGGCTTGCAAATGGAACTAGTGCTGATTAAGGAAATTAATCAATACCTTCTGGTCCTGTAAAATCTCACTACAGCGATGTCTAGTTCACTGTCAGTGTGTGTATTATGACGTGCATCGAAAAAAGTCTTTTCAGTAATCTGATCTTACATGCCCATGTACGATAACATCCAAACGAATCCCGAACGCTTTGATAAGTGATCTGTACTCCACTCCGTCCTTGTAGTAGTACTTAGCAAACCTGTACAGAGAAAACAAATGACTTATTAAGAACGAACCCCTCAAATTATGTTCAATTTGATGTCACTAAGTGCAAACGGTAAAGTAGGAAGGATTGAATATTTAACAAATCTTAAGAGAGTTCTGTGTGAGTTCTGGACCTGTAGTCGTAACCCGAGCTCATCAGGGTTTTCCTGAGGTCCAGCCTCCGAAACGAGTAGGTAGGAACGCATTCCGATGGATCGACGTCGAAGTCGCAGTTCCAGTTAATGAACGCTCCGATCACTCCACCCTGAGGAAGAGGCAAAAGTGTTTGAACAATGCAGACGGAGAAATTGTTCAACATTGTTTTACATTAAATGGAACTAACTTTATATTTAAATGAATGTGGTGTAAAAGGAATTAAACACTTGAGAATGTGCTGTTATTGGAAAATAATCAAAACTTCCTGCAGACTTCGGGCACACACACTAACACACTACGGGAAATTTTGGGTAAAGCCAATTAGCCTACCCTGCATGTCTTTGGACTGTGGGAGAAAACCGGAGTACCCGGAGGAAACCCACCATGCACGGAGAGGCAGGACTTGAACCTGGCTGGGAATCGAACCCGGACCCTGAAGGTGCGAGGCGACAGTGCTAACTGCTAAGCAACCATGCCGCCTCATGTCATCTGAAGTGTGTGCGTGAATTCCTTGAATTTCTTTACAGATAAACAAAATAACATAAAATAATGAATGAATGAATTAATTAATTAAAACAAAACTCACAGTCTCGCAGAGTTCGCTGAACTTCTCTCGGGCCTGGTCAGCTATGTAGCCGAGTCTAAACACAGGGCAGTACGGGTTGGTGTCGGGGTGATAATGGCACCGATTGAGCTTCTTCAGCTTCCTCGGTTTGATGTTCACCCTTAATTGATAGAAAAGGAAAAACATTTTTTGCATGTTTCTCTGAGCGTGCTACAAAGATCTGGCAAGCTGTTTTCACGTGACCTCGATGTGTCACGTGTTAAGCCTATACTTTCTGATTTAATTCGTGGGAAGTCCACATTAGTAAGACTCACCTGAGCACTTTGAATTTTGGGAAATGAATGGCGTTCTTTATGAAGACCGTGAAGTTGATGGCTTGTTCCAGTGGTGGCTCTCTGTGGGGTGTAGAGGTAGCACAGACTTATTGCACCTTCTTTATTTATTTGCATTAAAAAAATCTATCATATGAATTTCATATTGTAATTACATCTCTGCAGCCGCCTCCTCGATCGGACACCAGGTTTTGATCTCGCAGGTTTTGAAGGTGGAATTGTAGTAAGGCACACAGTGTCCTGTTCTCTGACCTGTGATAAAAGGAGATGGTTAACCCGGGGTTCCTTGGATGTTCCTGAGATATTTGATGGTTCTACGTTTCCTTTAAAAAAATGGGTCTTTTTACATACAACCTTTCAACAACCAAGATCGCATTATTTTCTGATGTTGAATCTACTACTACCGGTTTCATAGAGCCACAGTGCTCACGGATTCATGGAGTGTGTGATATTTTAATTGTGTTATTTGAAAATCATAGCAAATTTATTATCAACGTTATTTTATTAATTATAGGGCTTTAAATCATGTAGTCTGTTTTGTATTAAGTATAAAATTTCTGAATAAAACTACAGCTTCAATAAATTGGTGAAACATTATTATATGCATTTTTTAATAATAACTAGCCTAAGTATGCGTCGTTGGCATGAAAGGAGTTTGTAAAAATAGACAAAAGGTTAAAACTAAGAATAAGCTTTAATGTAATCAGTAATATTGTTATTTCAGGTTGACGCCCACGTACATGTCTGTCTGTCATTCTGTACGGCAGAACTCTCTCCATAACTTATAAATCCAAAAAAATACAATTTTGTTAGTTTGAGTATCTTACACCTTTCTTCCAAGTTCTACTTCTTTCCTCTTCAGACAAATACACTCCCTGTTCAGTAACCGGAGAGTGAATCACAGATGAAAAATCGAAAAGTAGATCGGATAAAGATTAGGTTTTGTCTAAAAATTACTCCAGCGCGTTAAAATTCACTTACTGTATACCACTTCAGCGGTGAAATATTAACCTTTCCCAGAAAAAATATTCAGTTTAGCTTTTCTAATGAAAATATCTTTTTCTAATTAGCTTTTTCTATTGGTGCAGGTGTTTGTTTACATTGAGCAAGTGGCTTATTTTAAAGTAGATTATTAAACCTGGGTTTATAAAATCACTTTTACTCAACATTTTGATTTCACTTATGGTGCAGGTTAAAGTTCAGACAGATATCTAAGTACTGCAAAAGTTTCATTAAATGCTGTGACAAATTCTGGCTGGACAGACATACAGACATACAGACAGACATTTTTCGGCGACTGGTTTCTGGTTCTCCATCATTAAAAGAGCGAGTGCTTACCAATGTACAGATAAAACGTTTATTTTATTTATATACATAATAATATCTTTCTAATATTTAAGTTAAAAAAAAAACTCTGATATATATATTGTTTATTTTGTGTATTTTTTATTCTTTGTTTAGTCCTTGAATCCTCACCGTGGCTGTCAAAGTGCAGCTCGCCCGGGGTGCAGTCTGCGTCTGAGGTGCAGTTTGCGTTCGGGATGCTGAAATGCTGAACAAACAAAGTAACACACAAAGCAGCAAGTATCATCAGAATGCATGACCGGTGTATGTGTGTGTGTGTGTGTGTGTGTGTGTGTGTGTGTGTCCGAATAAAGCATATCTTTTTACTTCATTTACTTCATTTACAGGAAGTAAATACGAGTAGTACTAATGCTCTCAGATATTCCAGTTATTCTAGAACTGAGATTAAAGTGTGTTTCATGTGTGTGTTTTTACCTCCGCACATGTGCCTTGTCTCTGATTGTGCGTCACCTCCCGTCTCAGTATCGTACTAATCACATCACCACCCTGGGAAGAAAATACAAAACGAACGTTTTGGCAAGACGTGCAAAATTTTATAATAAATTTGAATTTGATAAATGAGCGAGGTCTTGATATACGAGTAGTACGCATGTGCTTTGTCTGACGAGGGTCACAGCAGTAAATCCCGTTAGTGTGTGTGTGTGTGTGTGTGTGCGCGCGGGTTGAGTGCCATTACAAAAGTTTTCTGGCAGAGTAGTAGCCCCTCCCACCTCCTCTCTTCTCTCGTCTTACTTCAGCTTCACACACAAACACACACACACACACACACACACACCCACACACCCACACTAACGGAAACACTGCTCTATGGGGATTCTTTTCAAAGGTAAAGTGCAAGCTAATTTGTTTTATGTTTACTTTATATTTTGTTTTAATTATTTTTATATGGATATTTTTGGGTTGTGGAACAAATCATCAGAGTTTCCATTATTCCTTATAGGGGAAATTCGCTTTAATATACGAGTGTTTTGATATACAAGCTTCCTTCTGGAACAAATTATTCTCACGATCCGAGGTTCCACTGTACTATATTTATGATTTTACACATTTATGTCTCTTGTGTGCGTTGGTGCATGTCTTTAAATTTAATGTCATTTTATAAACACTGTCCTGATTATAATCATTATTACACGACGTTCAGACAGTGCTGTCTGAAAACTGGTTCAAAATTAGGTGCCGAATCCGAACTAGCTCTGGAACCACCTTGGTGGAAAAGGGGTAGTGGAGTCATGGCCCGAGGGGCCAGAGCTGCCCCAATGGCACAAGGGGAACCTATACAATACCGTTCCATTCTTTGTACCATTCATACAGGCAAGTTATTTTTGTAAATGTTTGATTTCTGTTAGATAAACGTTAGATTTTAGACTAAGTCCTCACCATGAAAGGTGAAAAAACTACAAATCTCGATGTTTCTTTAATTATTGCAAATTCAATTAGGTAAAAACCTCATAAATTAATTTGAAAAAATGTCCTCTCTCTCACCTCGGACGGCTTGGCGTATTCGGTCGTGTCCCGTACGTTGTCCCCCAGTATGGCCACTCCTCTCATCTCGGTGTAGACGGAGCTCTCTGGACGGTCCTCGGTTTCCTGATAAGCCTTCTGACTGATAAACACATACCTGCAAAGAAACGTAGATGATAAGGCAGGAGGATGTGCTTTAATAGAAATAAAAATCGATGGACACACGGCTGTTTAGTCCCAGTCCTGTGAGTTCTGGTCACATTGTGTTCGTCCATTATTCTTTCGCTTTACTGTGGACCGTCTGATGCGTCCACTGTTCCAGTCCCTGTGTAAACTGTTACTATAGCAACACATAAAAAAAAAACCCAGGTTGGTATAAACCTGTGATTCGAATAATGGCTGTAATGACAGACTTTCGGATTTAAGGATTCAACAGTCTTGTGGTGTAGTTTAAAAATCTGAACCTTTTTTCTTGAAGATCATGTGTTGGACGCTGAAAAAATGGGCGAGCGTAAAGATTTGATCGAATTTGACAACTAGACGACTGGGTCAGAGCAACAACAAAACTGGTCAAAATGTGGTCAGAGGAAGATAAACAGGTGAACCAGTGACAGGGTCTTGGGATGCACATGGGGAGCGAAGTCTGGCCCGTGTAGTCCGAACCAATAGAAGTGCCATATTGTAGATCAGATTGATGAAAATAATGCTGGTTCCAGTAGAAAGGCGTCAGAACACAGTGTGTTAGTGTTTTGGTGACACAACGGGGACCTACTCAATACTAGGCAGGTGGTTATAATGTTATGGCTGCTTAGTGTATGTACACATGTAATAACAATATTTATTTAAAAGAAAGCAATCCAAAAAAGACAAATAACACAGTGTTTAGTCAGAATAAAAGTAATAGCACCCTATATCAGAAGTGATATACAGTATATAAAGTGTGTCTACAGTAGGTGACATGATGCAGGGGATGAACTTCATAACTGGGAAATGTAACACACAATTCCAAACGCTTTTTCTTTTTCTTTCATTTTGTCACAGTACAGTGTGGTGCAATACCTCATTAATAAATGAAAACAGACATCTGTGCTTTATGAGTGGTAACAACAACAACCTTAAATGCAATCTTAACAACAATCTTAAAAACAACCTTAAAAAAAAAAACAGAAAAAGTTTTTATAGTAACAAAAAAGTATTATTACTATATATTACTGACCTGTAAATAAACACTACATGGGTGTTTGACTGGGATGGTATTAATGTACTGTACATCTTTTCCCCATCATTATTGTCAACCACCAAATAAATAAGTAATGATGAACTGTAAAAGTAGTTTTATGAATTAATAACAATATTACAGTTTGTAGAATATAACAGTATCTGCAACTGATTATTTTCGAATACGACACTGTTACAGTAAATAACGTATCACTGCACTCTCAGATAAAAGAAATACTACGAGATGCTTTAATAACTGAGTGCATTATACAGTATTTCTGTGCCAAGACATTACATCATACACTCACACACCTATTATAGAAGTGTAAATGCACATACTGAGCACTGTAGCTGATTAACCCTTTCATGCACAGGGTCTACATTCTGATAGTTGACTAAAGACTGTTTAAGGACAATATAAGATATAAATCAGTTCTCATTTCTTTTACTCTGATTAGTGATTTTTCAATGCAGCATCAAAATCTACATTTGTGCCGGACTATCAAAGTGTTTACAAATCATTTTCTTTTTTTTTTGAAAATGAAGTTTTTATTGGTTTTCTTAAACATAGCATACAAGTACAAAGATCCAACAACATC
>JAQMYG010000014.1:19600600-19612386 GCA_030014215.1 Clariallabes teugelsi | reverse complement strand
TCTAAAAAGTCGAACTGGTGTGTAATAATACCTATGTAATACCTTATATTGAATAAATTTGCCTCTTGCTTCTTTTACATACTTTCCACTGTTGGACAAAATTCTCTTCCAGGTGTCTTTATCTATGTCGCTATCAATGTCCCTCTGCCAAATCAATCTTAGGTTTTCACAGTTATTGTCATCGATCCTTAAACAGAGTTGGTAAAATGTAGATGTCTCTTGGTAGTTCAAAGAAATTTTCTAAAACATTTTTATTTTGTTCCATGGGAACCTTTACCTTCAAGCAGTGTCTGATTTGTAAATATTTCCAGAAATGATCACGGCCTTCTAACTGAAATTCTTCTTTCAGATTATTAAAAGACAAAAGCGTATTATTACTAAATAAATCCTTTAGTGTACGTATTCCATTTCTAAACCACCGTCCCCAAAACAAGGGCTTTTTACCAACTTTAATGTGAGGGTTATTCCATACTGAGGAGTAATGTTGACACCAGTAAGAAATCCGACACTTTTTGTGGGCAATTTTCCACACCTCTCTAGAATGACGCAGTATTGGGTTGTTCATTGGGTGTTGTGCGTCCCCCTCTGAATTTTGGGAAAGAGCCTCTATTGGCCTGAAAGGGGAAGTAAGTTGTCGTTCTATCAATACCCAATCTAAATCTGAATCCTCATTCCCCCAATGTCTAGCGAGCTTAGACATTTCAAATGCTATTTTATAGAGCTCTACATTAGGTAATGCTAAGCCTCCCCTGTCTCTAGGCAACCATAATTTATTTACCCCAATCCTGGGTCTTTTACCTTCCCATAAAAAATTCTTAATCATAGCATTATATTGTGTATATATCTGAGGAGGCATGGTAACAGGGACCATTCCTGATATGTAATTAAACTGTGGCACTACCACCATCTTTATTATATTAATCTTCCCCCATAAAGTTAACATAAGTTTTTTCCAGCTATCTAATTTTGTCTGTATTTTCTGCAACAAAGGTTCCATATTTAAATACAATATATTCTCTAAATTAGGGCTCAAATTGATGCCTAAATATTTAATTCCTTTATTCATCCATTTGAATTTAAATGTGCTCACTGAGGAAGAGAAACATACTCGTGATACTGGCATAGCCTCTGACTTATGCCAGTTTATTTTATATCCTGAAAATTTTGAATAAGATTCAATCACATTAAGAAGTACTGGTAAGGAACACGCTGGTTCTTTAACTAAAAGCAGTATGTCATCAGCATATAATAATAATTTGTGTTCTCTTTCCCCAGCAAATATGCCTTTAATTCTTGGGTTTTCTCTAATCATTGACGCCAGCGGTTCTAAAACTAATATAAAAAGTAATGGACTGAGAGGGCAACCTTGACGAGTGGACCTAGACAAATTAAAAAAAGAAGAAGTTATTCCATTAGTTATTACAGCTGCTTTAGGGTTGGAGTAGAGAATTTTAACCCACTTCACAAAACCTGAACCAAAACCATATTTCTCTAAGGTTGCAAACAGAAACCCCCACTCCACCCTATCAAAGGCTTTTTCCGCATCTAGAGATATTGCCACAATGGGGTCTAAATTAGAATGATTCATCCATATCAGATGTAATAGCCTCCTTATACTGTCGGTCGAAGATCTATTTTTTATGAAGCCCGCCTGATCTTTATATATTATTTTAGGTAAAATACCTTCCAATCTCGAGGCCAGTAGTTTTGTTAACACTTTGAAGTCTACATTCAATAAACTTATTGGACGGTAATTAGCTGGATCTATCAGATCTCTTCCTGGTTTTGGTATGACTGTTATTATAGCTTCATTAAAACTGTCAGGCAGCAAATTATCTTTAAGTACCTCTGAATATACCTCCGTTAATATTGGGGTCAACTCCTCCACAAACTTTTTGTAATATTCTACTGGGAATCCGTCAAAGCCTGGTGATTTTCCAGATTTCAAAGACATTATGATCTTTTTGACCTCTTCTTGTGTTATCGGTGCATCTAATAAGTCTCGTACAAATCATTTTCAATCTAATAGCTATGAACTGTGGACATACTGTAAACTTAAAGAATATTGCTATATTTTGTTGAATTATTTTTCTGATTTTGATTAACATTAAATATTTTAGACCTGGATGTTAATTTTTTTTCCTTTGAAAATACATGTTTATTATTTTGATCGGCATGTTGAATCCTTTTTCACTTCAAAGAAACATTTCAAGTGGTATTTAAAAAAAAATTGTTATTAATAATGTGAAATAATAAAAAATAATAATGTGAATAAAATAAATTAAAAAATCTAAATTCCTTAATTACTATATTATTATTATTATTGTTATTATTATTATTATTATTATTAGCAGCGCCATCATCATCATCATCAACAACAACAACAACAACAACAACAACAACAACAACAACAACAACAACAATAATAATAATAATTCATGAAAATATGTAGCTAAAACTTCAAACTTCACCAGGTTAGATTTTGCAACTGCTTATAAAACTAGATAAAAAATAAAAAAGCTGAATTGGCTTAAATTTACTTGTTTTCTTTTATGTAATATTTAACAATTGAACTCATGTTTGAGGAAAAGTAATTTGTATAAAAACTACTAAAACTTAGACTTAATCTTAGATATGTTATGAGGCTTCATTCTTGGTGCTGAGTAAACTTCGCTTAACAATTATATACTGTTCGGGTAAATCTTTTGTCTCATTTTGACATTCCAGAGCGGTACAAACATCCAAAATTGCATAGACTTTTATGACTTTTCCCAAATTCCACAAGTTATATATAGAAAAGAAGTATTGAAATGTATTGTATGTTATTGTATTATATTGTACTGAAATGTATTTAAGTGTCTTGTATTTTATTGCATTATACTGTATTTAATTTTATTGCATTTATTGCATACTGTATTGCACTGCATTGTATTATATTATTTCCCATGTAACTGGTACAAATGTTGGTACATTGACAGTTTTCCAGGTAACATTTCACCTGTATATATTCAGAAGCATTTATATTCGCCAGATGAGGTAACACAAGGTAACTGGTGGTGATGATGCATCTTGCAACAAGAAAAGTATAGCCCAGCTCATCTGTGTGTTTCTAGCGTTTGGACAACGGAGACCGAGTTCAAGTGGGACCCTGACATCATCTTGAGAACTGCTAAGTCATCCCAGGCTGCCTGCTCTTTATTAACGCTATTTATTAACGACTTATAAAATAGCTTAAATGAATATATAGAGACAGATATGCCTACATGTGACAAATAAAGGCTTAACAAACCAAAACCCCAAACCAAGCCACTGGATACAGGGCAGCCTTAGTGCCAGTCCCAAGACTGGATAGAAGGGAAGAGGTGCTTCAGGAAGGGCATCCGGAGTTATACCTGTGCTGAGATGTATGTGTTTTGTAGGGTCCGCTGTGGCGAGCCCATGACAAAGCAGCCGAAAGACCAACAACAACATGTGTGAAAGTATAATTAACAGTATAATAATGTGTTAATCATCTAACTCATCCAGTGCAGCTCATCTAGTTTCCTCAGTTTTCCAAGGAACATATAAACCAAGATCCATGTTCACCACATCAGTCCAGTCGTTAGTGTATACACCAATCTAAATAAGTGTCTTTAACTCAGTAAACACCACAGACACTTCCACTGTACATCCCTTTTGTCTTTTGTCTTGCGTCTCTCCTCTGAGTTATAGACAGGAGTAAAGAGCAGCACTTACTGTTAGTCTAATGGCGGTCGCAATCGAATTTCCTTCATTAAATTGCTCTCTCACTACGCAGTTATTTCATCTCTCGGAACACCAACTGGCCTCTAGATTGTGAATAAATCTTGTGGTTTATACTATTATTTAAAGCGTTGCATTTTATTTATCGATGCACAACTTTCTATGAATGGCGCAATAAATGAAGCTGTTCTATTTAATTATTTAAAGTAACTTTAACAGGAAAGAAAAAAATCTGAAATTATACAGAGGAATGAGATTTGCTTTATTTAGCCGGCTCTTTTATCATCTTTTATAGAAATAAGTAGAATTTCCATCCAAGTGTTACTCAATTCATGTACATTAAAGGGAAAATTATATATTTTTATTACGCAGATATATTGTGAATTAATTAAGATTAAAGTAGAATTTTGCATTCACTGTTTTCGTGTATACACATTTACTTTATTACAACATTTTTTTATATGATAATATTAATATTTTATGCTTTATTATTTTGTATAGTATATTCTACTATAAAATTACTACAGAAACTTTAGAGAATACGAACAGAAAACAGTGAAGTAGTGAATTTTCTCTACTGGACAGAAATTTGTCTCAGGTTTGTCTCATTACGTTATTTCATAGAAAACATGCAAATATTTACCAAATGAAATACGTGATGACAAGAAGCTGCACAGATCTGTAAATGACCCCCAGTGTTCTGTTCTTCACTATCATAATCTTTGGGGTCTCATAGTCCCAGAAACCCAGGAAAAAGTCTTTAAAGAACTCCAGAAATCCCATGTTGGTTATGTTGTTGTCGAATCCACCAGAAAAGGATCCTGTGGATAGAATGAGCTTCCGTCTGATTAATGTTCTGACTCTCTCTCTCTCTCTCTCTCTCTCTCTCTCTCTCTCTCTCTCTCTCTTTCTCTCTCTCTCTCTCAGCAGCTCTTTATCTAATTATGTGGTTTTCCAGCACACCATTGTCGGTTATTAATGTGCTATTCAGGAAATAATTTAGACAAAATCAACATGGAAAAATAAAAGATCAATAAACCACGAAGTGAAGATAAAATCAGACATCTTTCTTTTTTGACTGTCAAACTGATAGAAAACATGATAGAAAATATGTGAAGAGAGAACGAAAGCTTATTGAAACAAGATTGAAAAAAAATTTGACAAAGGAAGAAAGAACGGTAACATGAGTGCAGAAGAATAGAAAGGAAGTCAAAGAATGTTTAAAGGAAAAGAGAAAGAAAGGTTGAAAATGTTAGTAGTAATAATATTACAAATGTTTAAAAGAATGGGGGGAAATGATGGAAGAAAGATAAAGAAAGGCAGAAAGATAGAAGGAGGATGTTAATAAGAGAAAAAAGAAAGAAAGAAAGATAGAAAGCTAAAAACGGACAGAAAAAATAAAACTGTTAATAAGAAGGTAAAATCAATTGAAAGCAATACGAATGCTGACATGAAATAAAAAAGTTAGAGGAAAAATCCTAAGAGAAAAGACCGATAAAAAATATCAAAAGGAAAAAAGAAAGACAAAAAGAAAGAAGGTTAACAAGAATGAGGAATAAATGAAGAAAAGTGTGCCATAATAAAAAAAGGAGGAAGGAAGAAACAGAGAGTTAGAGGGACTCAAAAGAGCTAAGAAATGCTAAGAAAAAGAATTAATTATTTGTTCTGTCAATTTCTTTCTTTCTTTCTTTCTTTTCTTATTTTTTTCACCCTTATTAGCATCCTCCTTCTATCTTTCTGCATTTCTTTTTCTTTATCTTCCATCATTTTTCTCTCTCTCCCTCTCTCTCTCTCTTTGTTTTTACATTTTTAACTATTATTTCTACCGCATATAATAATATAATAATAATATAATAATATAAATTTTTTTTCTTTTAGCATTCTTTGCCTTCCTTTCAATTTTTTTGCACTCATATTACCATTGTTTTTTCCTTTGCAAATTTTGTTAGCATTATTTCAATCAATCAAGAAAGAAAGAAGTAAAAAAAGATACAGTACTGACAGAAAAAGATAAAAATGTTACTAAAAACAAAAAAACAATCAAAGGCAATACAAAGAACGCTGACGAGAAAAAAAGAAATTAGATAAAGAATGTTAAGAGAGTAAGACAAAAAGTAAGGAAGAAAGAAAAGACTGATAAAAATGAGACACCTGAAATGAAATAAAAATGATTTGAAAATAAAGAAAGTTAACAAGAATGAAAAAAGAAAACTTAAGAAAATTGTGCCATAAGAAAAAGGGGGGGGAGGGGGGGGGAAGAAGAATTTTATAATTTATTAATGATTCTGTTATATTTTAGCTTTCTTTCTTTCATTGGTTATTTTTTTCACTCTTATTAGCATCCTCCTTTTTTCTTTATTTTATAATTTCTTATATAATAATAAATAATAAACATTAACATTATTATTCCTACAACTTTCAATCATTCTTTATTTTCAACATTCTTTGTCTTCCTTTCTATTCTTTTGCACTTGTTACCATTCGTTCTTGCATTTTTTTTCCCAATCTTGGTAGCATTTCTTTATGATTAAGAAAAAAGAAAAAAAGAAGCGAAAAACAATGGTAACAAAGATTAAAAAATAACTGAAATAAAGAAACCAAGGACAAAAAAGAAAGAAAGAAGGAAATGAACCAAGTGAAATAAAACGCCTTTTATGTTAAAACATTATGGCTTTCGTTTGTTTTTATTTTGTTTGGGTTTTGTATTATTATTATTGTTGTTGTTGTTGTTGTTTTACAACAAAATGGCATTAATTAGTTTACAAAAACAGGAGAGAAAGGTGTAGAAGGCTCAGCACAGTAGAACCATTTTAAATCCAGATCAAAGCATCAAACATTCCAAGAAATATAAAACATAAGATGAAATTAAATAATAACATAAAGAATAATGTAATTACTGTACAACAAACGATATATTACAAACCACTTAAACATTTTCAGTGCATTTTGACTTTTCATTTCACTGAGAAATACTTTACATCATTTCTAAATATAATAAACAAACGGAGGATTTTTAAAACTTCTACATTTATACATTTATTTATCGTGCTAATAAAATAATATTATTAATCAAATCGGGTTTTGTATTTTTATTCAGGCGTTTCCGAGGTCTCCCTGACTCTCACAGCGGGCCTTCTGTCGCAGAGTGTTGACGTCACTCGGCGCACGTGTGCACGGAGCCCTGTTGCCTGCCTGCGCGTGACTGTCGGTGTTCGGTTTTAGCGGATTTCGTTAATAAATAGAGCAGTGTGAGCTTCCTCACGGGTGTGTAACTGTGTGTGTGTGTGAGAGACAGAGACAGGGTGTGTGAGATTCTCCGTGATGGGAGGTTTACAGAAGAAGAAGGTGAGTAGAGCACGCGCGCTGGTGTAGTGTGTGTGTGTGTGTGTGTGTGTTTCTGGAGTAGTGTGTGTGATAGTGTAACATACATAGTGCCTGCATGTCGTATTAATACTAGTAAAACAGAAAATAATCAAACCTTCAGGAACTGTGGAAATAAATCTCTTAATATAGTTAAAATAATAAAGTTAAACCTGAGAAATAGAGGCAGAAATCCTTTGGAGAGGGCAAAGAAAAGCATCTTAGCATCTAACTTACAGGTTATTATGTAGAGCTTTAATGTGGAAATGGGATTCAAGCAGTTTTCTTATTGATTATTAATTCGACATCATAATGTCAGTATTGTCTGATTCCTAATACAGTACTAAAGCTGGGGGCCAAAAGTTTTGAGTGACACAAATATTTTTTTTTTTTTTTTTTTTTTTTTTTTAAAGATTCAAAGTCTGCTGCTTTAGTGTTTTTAGATCTTTTTGTTAGATGTTATGATATTATACTTAAGTGTAATTACAAGCATTTCATAAGAGTCAGAGGCTTTTATTGAATGGCAGCCCGTTCTTGCATAAAGAATTTGTGGGTTTGTGTTCGTCCAATCTGGGGAGATTCCTGTCCATGGACCCAAATGTTGTTTCGATGTTTTGTTATTCGAACCCCCATATCAATTTTGCCTTATGGCAAGGAGCTCCATCATGCTGGAAAAGACGTAGATCATCATCAACCTTTCTTGGATGGTTTTTCTACCATTCTTTATTCATGGCTGTGTTCTTAGTCAAAATTGTGAGTGAGCCCACTCCCTTGGCTGAGGAGCAACACCATACATGATTGGTCTATACTACTGCTATTAATAATAATAATAATAATAATAATAATAATACGATGGGTGTTTGACTTGCGATGACATTTCTCGTGAACGAAGACGTAAAAAAAACGGATCAACATCTACAGAACCTGCAGTAAAACATTTGAACAGTGCAAGCGTTTTCAACAGGTCTGTGAATGACCCATCCTGGCTGAGGTGTCCACTGCGGTCGTGAACATCATGGACTTTCAGCGAGTAGAACGCCTGATTTTTGAAAATCGAGAAAACTTTCTACCGTGATGGTGTCCATGCACTAGTGAAACGCTGGGAAAAGTGCATTAATGTAGCAGGGGATTATATAGAGGAATAAAAATAGAAAGAAGTCCCAGTTTGACTTGAACACTGGTCATAGGATCAGTGTTTACAGAATATACAGTTTATCGAATAAAACCACAATAATGATTCATGAAGTATAATAAACTAAAGGGAGAAACAATCACCCATTTACGAAGTTCTTGGATTTAAATAAGAATTCAAATACAGGGTTTAATTAAATAGTATCAAAGTAATGACAATAATTATAAGTGTGTGTGTGTGTTAGAGAAAACTGCCATATGTAAAAATATATATATCATGTATAATCCTTCAATGTTTACCTCGACTGCAGAAAACATTCCTTGATATGGAGAAAAGTTTTCATTGACGTAAACTTTATACAAATGAGTGTGTGTGTAAATGTACGCATCAGAAGACCTAACTAATGTAACCCATCAACTTGATTGACTTCAGGTCAGGTTTAAGTAGCTTTTTTTTTTTTCCCCAACAGAATTTAACACATATTTATAAACCAGTTAATAGAGAACGTTAACACATTAGTTCTTAGACATGTGAAGGTTGTAGGTTGTGTAATCCGTCACATCAGAATCTAGAAATGTTCATTCAATGAAAATGAGCATTAAAAGATAAATATATTAAAATGGCGCGTGTCAGTTCCCTGAGAGTCACGCGACCAACGACAAACGAATCACGTGACTGAATCATTCATACTAGAGTTTTTTTTCTTTTCTTAGATTCATAAATCAAGATTAAGGAAACCCTTTTTTCTTTTTTTGCATTTCATGATATATGAAGAAGAAAGATGCAAACGATAATTTTGACTTGTGATGTTACATTTTTGCAAGTCGCCACATGAGATTTGTCCACTAGATGGAGTACAACCACCGCTGGCCCAAACCTGACACCACGCTAAAAAATAAAAACGGACTAGTTTTAGATTTCCTTGTATATCAATTGATAAAGTCTGTGTTTGATGTGTCTTTTTGTTTTTTTTCTCCGCAGTATGAGAGCGGCTCGGCCACCAACTACATCAGCAGGAACAAAGCGCGCAAGAAGCTCAGCCTGAGTCTGGCTGATTTCAGGTCAGTTGACATGTAGATCACATTTCTGTAAAATGTAAAATAAACATTAGATTAGGAAATGTGACGACCAAGGTCTCTAACACCTTAATGTGAAGTGATCTTCAGTACATTCAGGTCTTCAGCTGACTTAATTTGCTCAAAAGTTGAATCTTTATGCTCTCTGACAAACTGGAATGATTTTGACTGGAGTCCCAAATAAATAAAATAGTACAAAAAAGTCAGAACTGTATTATGTGGAGTGTGCAATGTGCAGACAGCAGCAGTACAATCATGGAGTGTGAAATGAAATGGAAATAATAATAATTTCCCTCTGGGATTAATAAAGTTTGTTGATTCTCCTTTCCGTGCAGGCGATTGTGCATCCTGAAAGGAATTTATCCCCACGAACCCAAACACAAGAAGAAAGTGAACAAGGGCTCCACGGCTCAGAGGACATTCTACCTGCTCAAAGACATCCGCTTCCTCCTGCACGAGCCCATCGTCGGCAAGTTCAGGGAGTACAAGGTAGACGAAACCGCCGCGGTCGTCCTTAATTAATTTCCAAATTTTTGTTTTTATTTAAGATTCCTCATTGTGCTCATCTCTCCTCTTAGATTTTTGTGCGTAAGCTGCGGAAGGCGTACGGAAAAGCGGAGTGGGGCTCCGTCGAGAAGCTGAAGGACAACAAACCCGCGTACAAACTAGACCACGTTGTGAAGGAAAGGTGAGGCAGGGTGCAGTACCGCTTCCCAGCACCAGAGGGAGCGCCACGTCTCCCGCACCATCCGATTTATTTCAAGCACGATGACGGCTGTCTTTTATTTTCAAATCTTCTGACAGGTATCCGACGTTCATCGACGCCCTGCGGGACGTGGACGACGCCCTGTCCATGTGCTTCCTGTTCTCGACGTTCGCTCGCACCGGGAAGTGCCACGTGCAGACGATCCAGCTGTGCCGCAGACTCAGTGTCGAGTGGATGAATTACATCGTCGCCTCGCGGTCGCTCAAAAAGGTAAACGATCACATGCGATGATGATGACCTTTAACTGTTTCAACCTCTACCCTTTTGCGCCAACCCTGCCCCCATTTACTCTGCTCTGCACCTCCTGTCCTTTTACGCCACCCCTGCACCCTTTTTGGGCATCCCTTCGCCCCTTTAGCCTTCCCTTTAACCGTTTGCACCACCTCTGCACCCTCTGCCCTTATGCCGCCCCCGCACCCCCTTTACTCTGTCTCTGCACCCTTTTCACCCCTTAGTCAAATTGTCGCTCCCTTTACACCTCCCCTGCAACCATTCGTCTACTTTTAGGGAGCCTACAGAGTGAGCGAGGAACGACAGGAGGTTGAAGCGCACGCCCAGCACAGGCGCACGCCACGAGAAATGTTTTCGCCTTACCTTCAATCGTTTGCGCTGCCTCCCCACCTTGGCTCAACCTTGGCCCCACCCCCGAAGGCGCCCATTCACGCCATTTCCGCGACCCTTTCTCATGTCCCCTTAACCATGCCTCTGTCCATTGATGCAACCTTTGCCATTTTATTAATTCTATTTATTACCTCTTCTGTGTGCTCTATAGAGGAACTGAGAAACTCATATATACGTTACTAATCCTTCAAACATTTTTCCTTTTTCTTTTCTTTTTCTTTTTTTTTTTTTTTTCTTTCTCCCTCTTTCCAGGTGTTTCTGTCCATCAAGGGCATTTATTACCAGGCAGAAGTGCTGGGACAGATCATCACCTGGCTCGTACCGTATCAGTTTGCTCATGACGTAAGTACACACTGTGCGTCCTGTACCCCGCACCGCAAATTAAATCAGAAGAGTGTCTGTACCCCGTGACTATTTAAATGTCATTCGTCTTACTGTCTTGATTCTCGGTGAAACTTTGCACTGCAAAGAAACCAGCGTGTCTTTTATCAGGCTATTGACATTAGGTCCATCTGTGCTCACTCTCAGCCTTAAAATCAAACGCGTTTTTAACCCATGGTTTAAAGTCAACATGAGCTGTGGCTTGGAGCGAGAGACCAGAGGGAACTAATGAGAGAGAGAGAGACTCTGCGACCATCATTTGTGTTGGCAAACAGTGACGTCCATGTTTTTCGGGCCAGATGGCAGATATCGCTGCCGTAGAGCCGTAAATGCCCGCGTGGTTCCGCTTCAGACCCGGATACGTCAGACTGGCGAGTTTATTGCTCTCGGATTATAGATAAATCCAAAAACATGATCGATGTTCACATCATACCGGCTAAAGCACCAGCATCAAATAACTAATACTGATTGCTTTCAGAAATTTAACTAATAAGTGTTTTTTTTTTTTTTTTTAATAATAAAAATATAACGCATTGAATAAATCATTTTGTTGATGTTCACGTCCCTCACTTGATCAGACAGGCCACCAGGGCTTGACATTAACTTTTTTGCTCACTGGCCAATGTGGCTAATGGATTTCCGGAGTCACTAGCCATTCAGCCTTTTTACTAGCCACAATTTTGTTACCAGAAAATCGCAGTTTTTTCTT
>JAQMYG010000014.1:19555596-19567179 GCA_030014215.1 Clariallabes teugelsi | reverse complement strand
GTGCCCTAAGCCTCCTGGGATAGGCTCCAGGTCCCCGCGACCCTGAATACAGGATAAAGCGGTATAGAAGATGAGTATGTTAGTTGTCAAAATAATGAATCAAACTAAAGAACACATGATACCAGTAGGATGATCTGCACTGTGGAATTCAATAATTTATCATCAGTATTCAGGGCTTTTTCCTGGTCAGGACTGATGTTAAGGTGACGCATCATTTTCCAGTCCATCACCCTTTCACAGTGGGAGAAAACTGGAGAACCTGGATGAAACCTACAGCACACACATATACAATGGGGGAAAACACACAACTCTACATCGGCTGTAACCTGAGCTCAGGATGGACCGAGATGTGGAGAATGATCCCACACACTAAAAATATAAATACTGTTTCATTTCTTAGTTAAATGTGTATCAGTGTGGTGTTAATCAAATTGTCATCTTTTATTAAACATAAATGACAGTTTGTATTTAGACACAGAATCCTCAAACCAGGTTGGATTTTGGACCTAATTAAAGCGTGTTTTTTCCACACACTTTTCTTTACAAAGGCAAAAATATTACGTATTGTGACTTTATTCGTACTTGAATGTCTCTAAAATAAAGAGAGTTTTAACAAACAAACTAATAAATAATAAAACAAAAACAAAGAAGAAAAGCGGAACGAATAGCGATACGGCGCTGTTCCACCCGGACACATTTAACCGCCGAACGGTCTGCGAGCTCTAATTCCGGAAGTGGAGTGTGTTTGAGTTTGTTTTAGGTTAAGAAATTCTGGATTTTGTTCGTCGGATTTTGTGGATATTTGACTCAAAATGGGGAAACGACAGCACCAAAAAGATAAGATGTAAGTTCCGAGTGAGCATGTTGTTTTTCTAATTAATTTACGCGTTGTTTCCGTGGAGAGCTAACTGCTAATAGGCTAACTGTGTGTTTAGATTTGGACTGAACAACAACTCAGTAATGCATAAAACTTTAGTTTGTAGAGTGAAAAAAAAATATATTTAATCATGATTTCTATAGTGAATCAGTGTTTCAGCTTTTACGTTTACATTAGTATGTTAGTATGGTCAAAATGTTTAATAATGACACAAATCTAGATTATTATTAATATTCTCTAAAATGTCTGCTGCTTTAATTTTTTAAAGATCCTTTTTACATTAGTATTTACATTAGTATTTCCAAAGTTTAGAGATAAGGCACAAGAACATAACAGGAGTAGAGAGAAAAAAAGTAAAGGAAAAAAACAGTAGCTATAGAAAAATGAATAATAAATAAATGTATATAAAACAAGAGTATAAACATTGAGTCAAAGGTAAAGTGACTCATGAACATTATTTTAAAAAATGAGAGAAAATAAAGCATATAGTGTATATACACATATGTACATAATAATAATAGTAGTAATAACAGTGATCAGGGCATATTTGTTTGTGTGTGCGTGCATTTGTGTCTTTGTGTCTGTGTGTGTGATGTGGTGTGGTGTGGTGTGGTCGCTCGCTGCCCGTTATTTGGTGGCAGGTATGTGTGTATTGTGCTGCTAGTGTGCAGCTCTCCCTGTGCTCCTCCTGTGTCAGGGTTGGGGAGGCTGTTGAAGTTGGGGATGATTTTATTGAATTTGGTGAAGAAGTCTCTTTCCTGACACCAGAAAAGCTTATCGAAGCGCAGCGGACAGACCGAGCGCAGCGCTTGTTCAACTGTGCAACTTTAAAACTTTACACTGTGATATACAGAAGTATAACTACAAGCATTTCATAAGTGTTTCTGGATACGTTACTGTTGGCATGATACAGGACTGATAGTAGTGCTCAGCTTTAGACATTTCAATAAGAGAAGCAAGGAAGCCACTTCTCGCCAGGAAAAACATCAGGGACAGACTTTTATTCTGCAAAGGGTACAGGGATCGGATTGCTGTGGAATCCTTTGAAGAATCCTCTTTTTCCGATTGTTTGGGGCATCCGTAAAAAAAAAAGGCTAAGGGTGTGGTCTCACACACAATTTTGCCAAAGAACAATAAAGAATAGTAAAAAAAATTTGTTAAAAATCCTCAGAGTAATTTCTCTCAACCATCCAAGAATTCAGCAAGTTTGGTAAAGAACAATGCATTGTCCAGCTTGATGGAGCTTCTTGCTCTAAAGCTGAAGTGATACGTAAGTGGCTTAGGAAACAAAAACATGGACATTTTGGGTCCATGGCCAAGAATCTCCCCAGACCTTAATCCCATTGAGAACTTGTGGGCGATCCTCAACAGGCAAGTGGACTAACAATGTACAAATTCTGACAAACTCTGAGCATTGATTATGCAAGAACGGACTGCCATCAGTCAGGATGTGGCCCAGAAGTTGGTTGACTGACAGCATGCCAGAGCGAATTACAGAGGTCTTGAAAAAGAAGAGTCAACACTGCAAGAAACTGACAAAGATCTAAAATCAGTGAAGCAGCAGATTTTGTGAAAATTAATATTTGTCATTCTCAAAACTTTTTTACGGCTGTAATTTGTGTAAAAGTAGGTTGTGAAGTTTGAAGAACTGTGTTTTGAAGAACCTTTCTTGTTTTTGTTTTTTCTCAGGTACATCACCTGTGCAGAGTACACACATTTTTATGGAGGCAAGAAGGCAGGTATGTACATAGATTATTTATTTATTTATTTATAACCATAATTATTTTTTTTCACAGATTATGGTTGCTTGAGTCTGTGATCTTTGTGGGTTTATTTTACAGAAATCCCTCAGGCCAATTTCAGGCGCTTGCCTTTTGACCATTGCAGGTGAGTCTAGTGTTGCATTATACAAAAATGGTGCTCAAAATTTACATCAGTCTGATTCAGGGAGAAATACAGACCTTTAGGGAGAAAAATGGCAGATGATTTAATGCAGCATTTGACAAATGTACTTATTATTTTTAATTTTACTTGTAAAAACAATCACAGATGCACTGCTTGGTTTAAAAACAACAACAAAAAAAAACTTAAATAAAAAAAAAACGAAATAATTAAATGACGACAATTTAGAAAGCTCAATTTATTGGTCTGCATCAAGCGGCAAAAACATTTAAGGAGATTTGAAATGAAAAGCTGACAGGAAAAAAACAAAACACCCGTTTTCGGTGCTTAAGATCATGTAGTATAACATCATGGGGGAATAATGCATAAAAAATAACTAGTTTATTATATTTAACCATTTTATGCTATACTACTATTAACCATTAATACTAATCATGCTGTTGCTTTATGTTCTCGTAGTTTGTCTCTTCAGCCGTTTGAGTATCCAATGTGCACCGAAGAAGGCGTGGTGTTCGATCTCATGTGAGTATATCAGAAAAAAAAATCTTTTTAAAACACTCTTACACTCTAGCACATTAATTACTTATTTAAAAATTCCAACTTAAGCGCGTTATTTAGAGAGTGTACTGTTTTTACCGCCAGGTTTATATTATGCAGGCATCATCATCACCTTTCCATCGTGCCCAACCATTTTTAGTTCAGAGTTTCTCAATTTTGATAATTTTTTAGATATTTTTAAATATAAGTTTCAGCTTATATTTAACCTCCAAGAATCACAGCAAAAATTATTTGGCCTATATGACAGATCTTCCTCTAACGAACTTTAAATGCATTAAAATAATTTTAAAAAATTATTTTTTAACATGCAAAAATTTGATTTGATATTTTTACAATTCTAAACAACTCACAGAGGGCGCTGTGCAGCCGGTCGATGTGCTTGTATAGTTTAGAGCGCGCCTCCTGCAGGATTATAGAGAAACTGCAACATTTTGCTATCTCAAATGAAAATGTATATGAATAAAAACAATTTAATAAAAATCTATTTTGGAGTCATTGTGGCGATACACAGTGACCTATTAATCATTCAAGCATAAAATCATCTGACTTAAGGCCTTAACCAGTGAGAAACAGGTGCAGATGATGACAAATGATCAGGCCGGTGATAAATATACAGACGAGAGGGGAAATGAGGTCGCTGCTGAGGTTGTTTCATAAACTACCAATTTTTAAATTGTATCTTTAGGCACTTTGCAGCCTGTCGCAGTAGAATATTTGTTTTTGATTTCATTTAATATGGAGAAATGAAGGGGGCAAATTACTGTATATTCTGACCTTCACTTAGAAACTAAATCATGTGCTTTCCCTTTGCAGGAGTATAGTTCCCTGGATTAAGAAGTTCGGGACGAACCCCACCTCTGGAGAGGTACGTTCACAAAAAGTGCATCAAGTTAAATTTAGAAGGTTAAATGAGCTGAAATGAAGCTGTGGAACCAGGAGAGGGCGTCGAAGCTCCACCAGTCGAGCGTCTGGACAAACAGCAGAGGAAGCCGAGGTTATGTAACAGGAAGATGAGTAGCATGTTTTTGAAGCACAGTAGCTTCAGGTGTGCCAGCTGTTGCTCCGTGTGTACGGCTTCATTCCCGGCTCCTGAATTCTTAAAGATCTGGTTAACGTGGTCATCTCGCCACATCCTGTTTTTTCCAGCTGTGGAGCCACTCAGATTAGTCACAGCAACCTCTTTCCTTTTATTCAGAACAGTCACGCGCATACATGTGCAGTGAAATAATGATATTATCATCCAATGAGATTTTATATACATTGAAAAAAAGGGTAGGAATAAGGAGTGTTTATCTCAACACAGACCGGCCACTTGATTAGGTCAAGACGATCTGCTGAAGTTCAAACCAAGCATCAAAACGGGGAAGAAAAGTGATTTTAGTAGGTCTGAGTGTTTCCAAAACTAATGGTTTACTGGGATTTTCACACACAGCCAGAAAAAAATGGTCTGGAAAAGAGAAAATATCCAGCTAGGGTAGTATTCCGACTAAAAATGCCTCGTTGATGTCAGAGGAGACCGGCCAGACTTGATCGAGCAGATAGAAAGGCAACAACAGTAACTCAAATAACTAATAACAGAGACATGCAGAAGAGCGCCTTTAAACAGCTCAAATCTCCTTAGTTGTTTTCTTTGCTTCAGGGAGACCAAACCTTTCACCCTTCTGATTCGCAGTGTTGTTGTGATGTGTGAAGAGTAACTACAACTAAATTTACGACCATAAAATTGATTGTTTTGCAATAATTCAACGCCCCGAAGTGACCGCATGCTCTTGTATGACAGGAAGCTGACAACTTTTACAATTCCGAACGAATTAATTAATGTCACGTCACACTTTGAATGATTTCTAGCTGCATTTAGGAAAATGGTCATCTCTTTACCAATTTCTCTTTCTCTCTCTAATCTTACTGGTACGAAGCACTGACACTGGAGACGCCGTCTGTAAATGTTAAATAAGCATCTTATAGAAAACTTCAGCCGAAACATGGTATTGCTGCTAAAAAGTCTCTCGACTGGGTGAAACCGTAATC
Source organism: Clariallabes teugelsi (assembly GCA_030014215.1). Taxonomy (NCBI): domain Eukaryota; kingdom Metazoa; phylum Chordata; class Actinopteri; order Siluriformes; family Clariidae; genus Clariallabes; species Clariallabes teugelsi. Next base: position 19,561,814 of record JAQMYG010000014.1, on the reverse strand, counting down.
TTTCAGATAGGATCATATAACACCATTTGTCTTATGCGTCTTATCTCCCGATCTATGCTTCGTCTTTTTGTTAAATATACATACACATTTATATTTTTATCAGATAAAAAGAAACACAGTTGCTCAATACAGTTTCATGTCCTTTTATGTCCGTAATGACCGGAACTTTTTTGAATTCAAATCTTTCAACGGTCTTAACTGTCATTTAGATGAAACTCTGGAAATTTAGATTTCACATGAACCTGAAAAAGTGTATTATTCTAAATTGCACAATTGTTTTTGATATATAACATGAATTTGACATGGTTACGGACACTACAGATTTTTTTTTATTTTTAAGCCTTAACCGAAAAAAAAACGATAAATTTTTTTTTGTATCAATACTAATAAAGAAATATAAATCATTTGCATTTTTAAATTATTATTATTGTTTGAAATGAGAGAATGACGCCGAAAAAATGTCTATTTTTGGGGCACATCTGAAATCATCTCGGTTAGCAATTTGAAATTTTTAGGGAAGCACAATTAGTCATTTCTGTGTTACATAAACTTCAGAAGTGGCTTCACTGACACACAAGTTTTCTGTATTATATGTATAACATAAAAAACTAAAATATAATTAGCACCAATACTGTGGTTTGGCTGCTTTTTACATTTTTTTCCTTATTAGACTTGGGAGAGATGAAACACAACTGTGCGTGCGTGTGCGTGCGTGTGTGTGCGTGTGTGTGTGCACGTGTGTGTATTGGTCTTCTTGTACACAGAATATGTTTGGGTTCGCCACATGGTATACGTTTGTTTGTGTTGTCTGGATGTTGCTCTACATGTCTCGACATGCCTTTATCTAAATGAGTGTGTGTTTAAGAGACTGAGCGAGTGTGTGTGTGTGTGTGTGTGCACACAGCTGGACTGTCCTGTAAGAAACATTCCTGATTGATTGGTCGAGTGCATGCGAGACAGATTTGAGGAAACAGTCTGGTCTGGTCTTGTGGACAAGGACATGCCTGGACTTGACTAAAGCACACAGCGTGTTAGCTTCTGTAGCATGTGTGAGAAAACTGTGTGTACAGATTTATGTGTATAGGAGTGGGAAAAAAAATGTTTTTCACCCTTGCATTCCTTAAAAAAAATTTTTTTTTTTTACTCGCACCACACTGCAAGGACATCGACTAAAATTTGCAGCTTAAAAGGAAACTCTACTCTGAAATATTAGTAGTGTTCTGTTCCTAACTTCACGTTTTTTCCAGCTTCCCATTAACAAGCAGTCCAACATCGTTGTAGTGTAGAAAGTTCCAGAATTCAGTTATTGCGGAGAGAGAATACAGGATGGCGGACGCGATGGCCCTGACGCTGGTGCTAGCATGAAATCTGAATCAGAATGACCAGACGAGGAAGTGAGAGAGAGCTGGACAAAAAAAAAAAGAGCGTTTTCACAATACAGTCTCCGGCGTGGATTCCAGTACGCTTGACCCTAAAGTCCGGAACATTCCGTAAGGTGAACATTCTGATTCGGAACGAGGAAGTAAACAGTCTCATCCTCTGAGCTACACAGGCACAGCTGATAAAGTGGGACGGCAGGACATATGGTCACATTTGACATATTTCCGGAACATTTCACTAATATTAGGTGTAACGTGATGGTTTACTTCCTTCTACACTATGTGTCTTTATTGTATTACGTCACCTGCTGGACCGAACAATCTGGATACAGCGCCCCCTGAAGCAGAGAGGGTTAAAGGCCTTGCTCAAGAACTCAACAGTGGCAGGTTTGTGCTGGGACTTGAACCCCTGACCTTCTGGTCAGTAACCAAGAACCTTAACAAAATGAGTCACTGCTGGCAGATCTGATCTGGTTGCTGTGGTAACAACACTGGAGGCATTGGTACACTGTAGGAGTTTGACGTCAAACCTAAGCTTTCAACCTACAGTACCAGTCAAACGTTGAGAAGTTAATTTAGAGTTTCCAGCTTCAGAAATCAGCAATTAACAAACAGCACCTCAGATTATAGACGTTATGAAGGATTTACAGAGCAGAAGTAGCAGAAACATCTCAATATCAACTGTACAAAGTCTTCAAGATTATTTTAGACGCATTCCACGCCGTTCTCTATCCAGGGAAAATTTCTTCGTGGTTCTGCTCGTTTCTCAACCATGGATCCGTGTCCATACCATATGGATGTAAACGCATTGCGAGTGACGTAATGGATGGTTTAAAAGCCGATTTAAGCGGGTGGAGCATCTCCGGTTGTAGTTCACATCGGATTTGGAAAAATCAGATTGAGTTTAAGAAATGCGTAAGAAGAATACGTTAAGAATACGTAAAAGCAATCTGATTCCAAACTGAATATATGGAAAATCAGATTCGGGTTGGCAGCCTGAACAAGGCCTTAATCCGACTGGAACCACTCTCGGCTCGACCCTCACTCTCAACCCGAGACTGATAAAATAATGCAAAAACAAGCTTATTGACACATTTTCATGATTATATTTCAAGGTAAAGTGAAGTCATAATGAGCTAAGGAGAGACGATAAACCTTGGCACGCGTCCAAAACCTTCGAAGCGTTGTGAAATTTGAGTCCGGGGAGAAAGTCATGCAACAAGTGACATACAAAACCTCTCAAGATTATTTTTGAGGCAATCAATAAGAGTTGGCTTTTTACCGCAGTAATAAGAATCTCTCGAGTTGCAGCTCTGAGTCATGCACTTTTAACAGGAAATGAAGTCACACTCTGTGTTTCTGTGGTGTTCTCACACATGGATTGTCTCAGATGCTCACGCCGGGCTAATAGGCTCTCATCCCCCATCTCCCAGCGTGCTCTTATTCCATTTTCCAAACATTCGTGAGTGACGTCAGAGGATCCAGTGACGAGTCTCTCATAGTCAATGCGATATCGACTCGGACGAGAGCCAGTACAGAACGTGATTAGCTGGAAATCTATTAGAGGCAGAATGAAGACGGGACGTGACCTCATGGCCGCTTCATTTTTCATGTTACAGTGACGCTCTTCCAAAAAAAAAAAAACAATAAATAAATATATAAATAAATATTCTAACCTCCTACTGAACATGATTGTACCACAGTGCAGTTAAATTCCTGGTTCTGAATCAAGTAGTGCAAGACAAATCTCAAAAGGTTATTTAAATACTGCGAATATATTCTGTTGTCATTTCTAAAGCACGGAGGATGGAAGCGGAGTCTCCAGTGTCTCTCAAGTTAAAAAAAAAAAAAAATTGTGTTTTTTTTTTATCAAGATTGATGGAACTAAGGTTCATAGCTTCTGAAACGAAAGTGATGACTTGTTTCTTGGACGTTCTACATCTTTTTAGTCATTTTTAGACAGTTTCCAGTCTGTGTCCAAACAAAACTCCTTGTTTTTTTTTGTTTCTTTTTGTACTTTTTTCCTTCTTGTTCTTGTTTACCAGCAGTTTGCACCCGCTGTGTTGCATTAGCGCCACCTTCTTGCATTTCCATCTTGATCGCACTCGTCTTCCTTTCAGTTTAAATTAAATTTTATTCCCTTCCCCTTTAAGAAACCCACTAAATACTTTCTTTCTTGTCTTCTTTCTACATTTTATCAAATACTTCTCATAGTGTAACCAACCTTTCCAAAATTCGAATGACTTTATCTTCTTCGTCTTCAGAATCTAGTTAGTTGCATTACCGCCAACTGTAGGTCTTGTGACCTCGCCTTTTTGCTCTCCCGGTATTTTTAAAAAGCCAATAAAATCGTCTTCCTATTGTGACATCATATAAGTGTCCACCTAGCTCTGGTGCTCCCTTGTTGTTCATCTCTGAAGGGGTGTGGCTCAACAGTAGCTCATTTACGTAGCCTTTAATTATAAATATAAATGAGTACAATGTGATGTTCTTTAATGAATAAAAACATTGTAATACTGTAGTTGGTTAACTACAACTGTCGCGCTGTAATCTCACTCTCTGTGCTACACCCCACACCGCAGCGTCCTCGGAATCGTTTCAGCTTAAATATCAGCTCGCACCGTGTCAAGCAGCAGCTGTAATGGGAGGAGATGTTAATGAACCGCTAACACCGAAATCATTAAGCGTGCAAACTCACCTTTTTACTTTTCCAAACTCTGCCACGGTGGTATTCGTGAACCAGCACCAATCTCGAGCTGTCAGACGTGCGGATGCGAGAAATCCGCCTCACTGATCCGGGTAATCCTTCAGGGCTCGCTATAGCAGTATTAAATCATTATCGTGATGTACATCGCATTCATCATAATCAGCCGGAGGCCTCGAGGGGCGTGATGCAGCTGCTGGAGATGTTAGGGCTAAATACTGTATAAACTCCAAACACCTCCATCAGTTATAATTATCATGGCCGTATCCAGTCCACAGCTTCATGTACCACAGGCTTATCATTAGAATAGTTTAAAAAATAGTTTTGCACTTTACATATTGTATTGTATCATAATTTGCTCTTAAGTGCTTGCGGGGAAAAAAGGTGAGTATTATTATTTAAGGAGCTGAGACTAACGACAACGCTGATGACTGCACTCATTTTTTCATGCTGCGTGAGCACGAGGCCTAAAGTGATAATCTGTTTACACACACGCACTCTTCCATCATTTCTGCTTCTCTCTTTCTCTTAGAAACTCGAAGCCAAGTCTCTAATCAAGCTTAACTTCGCCAAGAACAACGACGGTAGGTTTTAATGTTCACGTGATACGCAGGAACACAATGTGTACAGCTGAACGATATTAACAATAACAACAACAAAAAATCTAGTTCATGACCAACTGTCATATTAAGATTTAGATTTTCTTAGGATTTTAAGTAACGGCATAATGCATTTACTGGGTTTTTATTTATTTGATTGGACTTTGGAAAAATAAAACAGGATAAACGATTTTATAAGCAAAAATAGTAGAGATGGGGGGGGGGGGCATCGATTCAGTAATGTATCGTGATTCTTTTGTGTGGCAATTCATATATTACTACACTGACTTCAGAATAGATTATTAAAAAAAAAAAATAATAATTTATTTGTTTGCAATCAAGTTGGAAAAAATATTGCTGTTTGCAAAGTTTATTTATAATTGTAACAAAATCTGGGGGAAAAAAACAACAACTTTATTATCGAATTGAGATGTATTATATTTGCAAAATCACAATACAAATCGGGTCGGCACCTAGGTATCGTGATATCGTATCAGCTGGCCACTGGTAATTCTCACACTTGGTAAATGAATTCTATTTACCTAGTAAATGGAAGGCAATGTTTTGGGATTTATTCCCAACTCTGAGTTCCTTTCTAATGTTCAGGAAAACGCTGGCCTCCCAGGAACTCCTTTAATGGCCCAAACGTGTGGAAATGGCTTGGAGCAAGGTCAGGACTGTACGAGGGATGTGTCAATAACGCCCAGCTGAGTTCCTGTAACGCGCAAGTGGTGCGGTGGGAAGTACGAGGTCGTGCGTTGTCCTGTAAAAAGAATGCCTTTAATGATCAAAGCAGGCTGTTAAAAAAAAAAAAAAAAAAAAAAAAATATTTTAAAAAAATAATTTTTTTTTATTTTTTTAAACAAAGCACCATTACAGGAGCTCCTGGGAGGCCAGCGTTTTAGACATGAAGCAGGCAATTTGATCATGGTTCCACTATACTGAGAACTCTTTCTACACTGATGGTATCCAAGCACCAGTGAAACTTCTACTATCATTTATGGATGTTTAAATAAAATAAATAATAAATTCACTTTTGATTATTTTAAGGATGGGAAATCACTAGGGAATTGCCCGATACGATATTATCGTGATACCTTGGTGCTGATTTGATTTGATTTATATTGCGACTAAATATTTTCCAGTTTCTATATACATTTTTTTTTTTAAACAACCATTGCAAATAATTTGTTCTACCACACAGGACATGCTGTGTTGCCTGCCAATGTGTGAATAGGGTAGAGTAGTGAGTGGGTCGTTTATGAACGATTCATTCTTTTTGAACGAATCTTTAATGTGACTCAGAAGAACGAGTAGTCTCGGAGAGTGATTCGTTAATTTTCTACTGAGCGCGCATGCGCAAAGCGTTGCAAAACCTCCATAGGTTATGTACAGGAAACAGAAATGAGTAGTTACCTTCGAGTCTTTAGTCCGAGTCGTTCGTTCTTTTGTCAGGTGACTCCCATAGACTCTATGCGGTGCGATAGATTAAAAAAAACGAACGACTCGGCCTTGAAGATATGAGAGGTGAACTAC
>JAQMYG010000014.1:19534535-19552401 GCA_030014215.1 Clariallabes teugelsi | reverse complement strand
GTGTGTGTGTGTGTGTGTGTGTGTGTGTGTGTGTGTGTGTGTGTGTGTGTGTGTGTATGGATCAGTGGAATGATGCCAGCGAGTGCCCTGCTGGAGTCGCGTTTCACTCTTTGACCTGTTTGGCTCTGATACACTGATTGTTGGGTCACACATTGTGTGTGTGTGAGTGAGAGAGAGAAATGGCGTGAAGACAGGGGTTTGACTATTTGTGTACTTGGACAAATGCCCAAACTGTCCAGTCAGCCGTATCACATTCCCATCACACTCACGCCTGTAGCCAAAACTGATTCGTCCCACTGATACCCCTCACTGCCCTTGTGCTACTTTACTCTGTGTGTGTGTGTGTGTGTGTGTGTGTGTGCGTGTGTGTGCTTTTAAGCACGTCTGTGCTTTTATGCCTGCAAGTAAATATGCAAACGCACACACCGTACAGTTCATTAAAAAAAAAAAAAAAGATCGTTTGTGTAAAGCCTTTACAGTTAGGCCCATTTCATAATTATTATACACTTTGGTTTTCTTTTCCTATAATAAGTTTGTATTTGTAACTTAATAAATGGGCCTGGAGAAGGGAATGTGTAGACATGTCCCTGTTTTTAGGAAAGGTAGCCCAGATGTTGCCTTCTGATTAATTTTAAGAACGAAAATCAAGCACAACACCTGTCAAAATGTCAAATTTAAAAGGATTTAAAAACTGTTTTATGCCATTCTTTAGGACCCGACCAATTTGGATAAATTCAACGTGTCGGATTTTTTCCATGTGAAAAACAACTTGAAAGTTTTGGATCCTGGTGAGTTTATTATATTTCATTGTTTTACTTTTTGATGTAAATTGATAATGCTAGTAACCATTGTATAATTTGTTTGTTAGCATTGTCTATTTATTGATTATTCAGCTTTGAATAAACTTCTTCAGCTTTGCCAAGGTCCTATCTCCTGCTGAATGTTCTCGTATAATGTCATCATAGCGTTAGTATTTATGTAAATAAACTGACCTTTATTTATTTAAAGATACAGAGATATGGCATAAAGGTGTGTTTTATATTACTTTAAAGAAAGTGTAAGTTTTGGTAACAATCGTGACAAAGACGATGCTGCAAACATGGAAATCACGACACACTTTTTCGGTTTAAGACATTGTGGGGACCTGTGACTTAAACCTGTGATTTGGAGCCCGTCCTTCTTTCAGAGCTGCTATTAAAGAAAAATTACCATCATCAATCAAAGACCAAGAACTGAACAATGTTGTGGTGTGCACAAACATGCACTCACCCGCCGCTTAATTAGGTACATCTTGATAGTATTGGCTTGTACCCACTTTTGCCTTCAGAACTGCCGTAATTCTTCCTGGCAAAGATTCAACAAGATGCTGGAAACATTCCTTAGAGATTTTTTGGTTAGATTACTAGATGCATCAAAAAAGTAATCCAAGTACGCTAATGCGTTACTTTTCTAACTTGTTACACCCAACATTGCTTAAGAGTGAGACCCGGTGTGGTCTTCTGCTGAAATCCATCTGCTTCAATGTTCAATGTCGTGTGCGTTCAGAGATGCTCTTCAGCATACCTTACTGGTAACAAGATGTGATTTGAGTTACTGTTGCCTTTCTATCAGCTCAAACCAGTCTGATCATTTTCCTCTGAACTTTGGCATCAACAAGGCATTTTTGCCCAGAGAGCTGCCTCTCACACTCTTGCAGACCATTTTCTGTAAACCCTAGAGATGATTGTGTGTGAAAATCCCAGTAGATCAGAAATTTCAGTAATAATCAGACCAGCCCATCTGGCGCCAACAACCATGTCACGTTCAAAGTCACTTAAATCAACTTTCATTCTGATTCTCAGTTTGAACTTCAACTGATTGTCTAAATCATGTCTACAGCCACTTAATGTTGTCTTTTTGTAAGGCACTAAGTTTTTTTTGTAAATTTATAGTGTTAATGTTTTGTCTCAGCTAGACAGCTAATTAGGTGTGTTAGTTAGCTAGTTAGTGTATGTTAATTTATTTTAATTTAATGCTGACTTTTTCAAGTCAAGTTTAGTACAAAGGGATAACAAAAAGGTGAATAGGTGTACCTAATCGAGAATTATAATAATAATAATTATTATTATTATAGAGCTGCATCAAATTTAGTTATGAATTAAATCAGTTGTGTCCTTCCTGTTTTAACTTGACACTTTGATAACAATTCTTATTCTATAAATGTTGTGCTGTGCTTAACGTTTAATCATCTGGAATATCTGCAAATGTTTGTGTTCACGGTCAGTTCTTCTGTCTGTTTTTTTGCCCTTTTTTTTTTTTGTCCTCTAGACGAGGAGAAAGCAAAGCTGGACCCGGCGTATCACCTGAAAACCACAAACCTGGAGACGCGCGAGACCCTGGCCGAGCTCTATAAGGAGTACAAAGGTGATGAGCTGCTGGCTTCTACTATGAAGGAGCCCGAGGCTAAGAAAACCGACAAATTCAATGCGGTGAGTGCACTCAGCAGAAAAAGCCCCGAAGCAGCCGGTGACATTTTCTCAGGAAATCGATCTTTCATCTCTATTTCTTTGCCGATTGACTGAACTGAATTGACTGTAGGTTTGGACAGAAATGTTTGCAGGGCTTCACGGGAAGGGTGTGGATATTACGTTCTCACATTTTTACCTATATTGCGGTTTTGCCTAATAAACAAACACTCGCAAGTCTCAGCCACACCAAAGTGTTGGTCACATCTTCAAACCTATTTCTTTCTTTCTCTTTCTTTGTTTTAGACAAAATTCTTGATTATGATTGGTCAGAATCGTATCATATTACCACATTCTTGTATTATTCTTATTGTGTCATATTTATCATATTCTTATTGCCTAACATCTTTGATAGTACATTATCGTATTCTTATTGCGTTATATATACATATATTTTTTTTGTATACCTATTGTTTCATATCATCATATCATAATATGTATTGTCTCATGAATAAATAATACATAATATATTGTTTTATGTCATAATATGAATATGATATAGTATATCATATACGCTCTACTCTATTATACTTCATACTCTAAAAAATATATATTTTTACTGTGTCCTTATTAGAGATGGCGGTAGATTTAGTAATGTTTCATGATTATTTTTTCCAGCAAGTCATGTACCGACACGCTGACTCCAAAATCCAATTTTTTTATTAATATTTTTTATTTATATATGTTCATATTTGAGGTGATAATATTTGGAGTTTCTCTATAATCCTACAGATGGTGCACTCTAAACTATTCACACATTGACAGGCAGCACAGCATCATGTGTGATAGGAGCGAATTATTAACGAAGTTTGTTTAGAATTCTAAATCTGTAGAGTCGGGATATTTGCAAAATAGCGATACTTATAGAAGAGTAAAAAAATTCACTTATACCACTTCAGCGCTGTTGTTTCAGCAGTGAAAATATGACCTAATCCCAGTAAAAATATTCAGTTTAGCTTTTCTAATTAATATCTATCGGTGCAGGTGTTTGTTTACACTGAGCAAGTGGCTTATTTTTAACATCGCTTTTACTTAACATTTTGATTTCATTTATGGTTCAGGTTAAACTTCAAGAAGATATCTAATACTGTAGTAACGCTGTGACATACTGTACCGGCAGGACATTTTCTGAGACTGGTTTTGGGTCCTCCAATGTATGAAATGTAAAGATATCATTTAAAGAGCAAAGTTCTGACCAAAGTACAGACACAACCTTTCTTTTATTTATATAGACTGTGTTTTTATGATGTCATATTCTTTTTTTTGTTTTGTTTTGTCTCGTATGCTTTTCCTTTTTGAATCCATGTCCTATTTCAGTAGTATTGTATTCAAGACATCTCTGTCTTAAAACGGAAACCAACTTTTATTCCACTTCATAGCTTTAACATAGAGGTAACTCTAAGCTGATGTCATGCCATTCTTATTTATAGAAAGATTTTTTTAGCCGTGGCATTTTATCGTAATATTTTAGGGAAGTGAAACTGACAGGACGTGCTCTTTATATTCATTTATACTCATTAATTAATGAGTGTTATTACAGTACCTTTGCACGCATTTGATTCCAGTGTAAATCACATTTGAAACACTGCAATTTCATGATTTTTTTCTCTTTTTTTTTTTCCATTTTTTTTTTTAAGCCCCTTTCAAGCTTTGAATTTTTCATGGCTGGGATGAAGTTCGGAAAAGACGTCACACAGAGCAGCGGCGTTCCTGGTCAGGACTGTGGTAGTCCCTTTCTGACTGGGGCGTCTCTACTACCGGAGTGTGTTTTTGTGTTTGGCTTAAACTCCTACACACGTTCTGTTCTGTTAAGTGTGTGTAAGATTGCGTGTGCATTCTGAGGTAAATCCTTCTCCTTCTTGGATGCCACCATCATCATACAGCAATTGGAGCAGAAGATACCACCTCGCCTAATAACACACACACACGCTACCAGCGAATGAAGAGATGGCGGCAGTGCGAGTGTGACACGTCAGTCACTGTGTCATGTCATATTCGAGCTGACATGGGGGGTGGGGGGATGAACACTGTATTTCAGGAGCAATGACGTGCCCCGAACATGACTCATCGTGAGACGTACTGCGGAGTGTGTAACGTCCGTGCGCGTGTATATATATATGTGTGTGTGTGTGGAGGTGCCGTACATCAGCCTCGGTCCTAGATTAGCTCCGGTTCTGGCACATTTCTTTCAGCTAGATTAACTCTACAAGCCCAGCCCTTTTCACAGAGATGTTGATTTCATTTGGTCGGTTCAGGGGCAGGAGTCTCTGACTCGCCGCTACGGAAACGGCTCGGTGGCTAAGATGCCACAAAGTGAGATTTGCCCCCTGAGACCGAGATGCTCTAAAAAAAAGATCCTTGACCTACAGTAATGCGGAGCAAGTCATATGTAGCGCGTGTGGAAATGGAGTGCTTTTGTCACTCAGGTGGTGAAATGCCACAGCTTTGTGTGTGTGTGTGTGAGATGGCTCGGTGTTGAACACTCGCTGACAGGCTTGGCTCCATTACCGCATCCATCCGCAGTGGAAAAGCAATTCCTAGAACATGCAGGTTTCCATGGCACGGGATCTTTTCCACAGAACAGGGATACAGGGAACACGCGGTCCTGCGGTCGAGACCCAAGAAACACGGACGGAACGTTAGCAATGAAGGAGTTGTTCAAGCTAAAAGAGGACTGGCCGTTTCACTGTTTGGTTTTTATTTATTTTTTGTTAAATTTTTTTTTTGCATTAATAATAACTGGAAAAGCAACAATTTTGTAGTTGAAGCCATTGTTTATGAAAAAGCTCGTCTTTTCAGGGAGCAACAATTAAAAGTTTATTTCAAAGGTCCCCTGTTTTGCGATTTCTGCAACAAGTTCGTACTCGCATATATTTATTTATTATTATTTATTTTTTATTTCATTTCATTTTTAGTGTTAAGTTAAATGAGCTACTCCTTACTCACGCCCCTCCAGTGAGGTGATCAGAGCTGAGCAACAGGCCAGGGGAGGGGATCTTCTTATATGAGGTCACAATGGGGAGGGATCTAATTGGCTCGTTTAAATCTCAGCCAATACGAAAATGAAAAAAAAAAAAAGACAAATAATTTTTAATTTCACTTATTTATTTTTTTATTTATTTATTATTTATAAATATATTATTTATATTATATATTTTATATTATATTATTATATATTATATATATTAATATTATATTATTTATTTATATATATATATCTTTTTTGGTTTTGACATTTTTGGTTTACACACACACACACACCCACACTGGAGACCCATCTAAATGTCACATTTTAATCAGTCCCTTTTAATAAATTGAATTAATGAATTGACATGATTTTTCCAAAGGGTCTCTCATTTATTATTATTTTTTTCGGAAACCACACCCATCTCATTAGTTGGCTTTAAAAATAAATAAATAAATGGGGGCGGGGCTATGAGAGCTGAGATTTGTCTATAGACATTAACTGTAAAAGTTAACGTGTAAGCAGTCGGCCGATCACGTAGCAGAGTTTCTGTGGTAAAAAAAAAAACATCAGCATCAAACATCAGCATTGGGAAACTGCAAGTGCTGCATGATTTAAAAAAAATATATAATACATTTACCTCACGATTATTTTGACATTCTGCAGTTGCGATTAAAACCGCGATATTTAGCTATTAAATGTAGAATTTTGTATTAAAACGTATTAATTAAGGCAAAAAATTGGGCAAATGATCTCATTAAACAGATGTTTGCCAATCTCTATTTATTTATTTATCAACACAAAATTTAATGAGTGACAAATTCTACATAAATTCCTGTAATAAAATTTGTGATTAAGTCACGATTAAGTAATTTCACGAGTCCATATCGTGCAGCGTTCGATGAATCCAATGTGCTCAGTGAGCTGGTGTGGTCGTAAGTGCTAGCTGTAGCTACGGTAATTTGCGTAGATCATCTTTATGATTTTTATCTCCGAGTTTGCATTGTGTGGCGCGAAAAACAAAAAACACTTAACAAGCGAGAGTTCAATAGGCAGGAACACCTTGTTGATGAGAGAGGACGGAGGCGTGACGTAACTGCTTCACGACCGCGCTGAGCAGAAAAGCGCCTCAAGCTCAAGATTTAAGCCGTATGAGTCGCAGCAGAAGAGCACTTCCTGTCAGCTGAGAAGAAACACCAAATGTTTTTGTGTAGTGACGTTCAGAGAATCCCAAACTACACCTGTCCAGCTCCCTCTCTCTCTCTCTCTCTCTCTCTAAGAAGAGACATGAAAGATGTACAGAGCGTACCATGTGTACGAGACACTTGTTAAACTTACCGTGTGTGTGTGTGTCACTCTGTTTTAGGCTCATTACTCGACTGGCCGAGTGTCTGCCTCCTTTACCTCCACTGCTATGACTCCAGCCACCACACATGAAGCAGGTACGATGCTCACACGCTAAATACGTCTTCCACCTTTATCATTTTATATTTCTGAAAATGTAAAAACTCTTTCTGATTCAGATTTCTGAGGAAAACCAACCCGAACAAAAAAAATTTCGTGTTACCGTGAAGTGCGCGGAATGAAGGTGCGAGATCGCGTTTATTAAGTAGATTTCAACCACACACTGATGAGCGCGTCTTAAAAAATGTCCACCGCCATCTGTTGGATTTTGAGAAGAACTGATGATTTTATAAAGGTTGAATTTTTATTGTTTATGGTAACATAAGGGCATTTTTTAAATTAAAAATTCAAATTAGCATATCTTCTCCTCCCGCGGGCCGATTGCAATGAAACAAAGCCTATATGTTACCTCAAGCTCGGCCAAATACACCTGTGGAAACCTCATTAAAATTCATTCAGTATTTTTTACGTGATGCGTGCACAAACAAACAGACACACAGACAAAATTTCCAAAAAACATCTGTATAGACATGCCAACTTTACAGTTTTATCTTATGTACAGTATATATAACATTAGTTTGTCCTTGCTCTGTAAACATCACCATTATCACCACTAAATGATCTTTTTGAAGCTGAGAATCTATAGTCAAGGATTCTGATTGTGTGTGTGTGCGTGAGTTTTCTGCATCTACAGAATGATAATTTACCATCTTTCTCTCTCGTGTGTGTGTGCGCGCGTGTGTGCGTGCGCGCTTGTGCATTCAGACGCTATCACGGACGACGCAGTGCGCTACCAGTACGTGAAGAAGAAAGGCTACGTTCGCATCCACACCAACAAAGGAGACCTGAACCTGGAGCTGCACTGTGATAAGGTGCACACCACACACACACACACACACACACACACACACACACACACACACACACATACACACCTTGTCTTCATGTAAACAGGTAAAGGTGTGTAAAAGTCAGCAAGTTGTGTTGAGGCAGCATCTCTCTTCTTTAAATGCTGTTTTTTTTTCTTTTTTTTTTTTCACACATACACACACACACACACATCCGTCTGTCTGTCTGTCTCTTTTTCTTTGTGTGTCTCTACTACTGTGCATCCTTCTTACTTTCTCTCAGCACGTCTATCTCTTGTTGCCTCCCTCTAAATACTTCTGTTTCTTCTTCTGTTCTCTCTCTCTGTCTCACTGGTGTTTTCTGTCTTTTTTTTAGTCTCTAGTTTCTCTCTGCCATTCTTTCATTGCCTATTCATACTCAAATCTCTCTCTCTCTCTGACATTCTCCGTCTCTCTTCATCACTTTCATTCTCAGTCCCTTTTTCATTTCCTTTTCTTGCTGTAACACTCTCTCTTTTCTTCCTGACTTTGCAGTTTCTTCTTTTTGTTTCTTTCTCTCTGATTTAATCTTCGCCTCTTTCTCTCTCACTGTCTCTCTTTCTGTTGCTTATCATCTCTCTATTTCTACATCTCTCATTTTGTTTTGTTTCTCTCTGATTTGTCTCTGCATTTTGTATTTTTGTCCTTTTTCTCACTGTAACTCACTTTCTTTCTTTCTTTCTTTCTCTCTCTGAAATTGTCTCTCGAGTCTGTCTCATAATCTCTCTTTTTCTCTCTCTGGGTCTCTTTCTATTTCTTTCCCTGTCATTTCTGCAGCTCTTTATTCAAGTAATTTTGTCTTGGATTCTCTCCTTACCTTTCATTGTATCTCTCTCTCTCTCTCTTTCTCTCTCTCTCAATCTGTCTTCTATTGTCATACATTTTCTTTCATGTAATGCTCAAACTCTCTCTCTCTGTCATTGTGTCCAAGTCACACTCTGAGTGAACGAGGCCGATCAGACTCAGCGAGCTGCCACACTAGAGGCAGATGTTATGAAGATTAAATAATTTGTCCTCTAATAACCCCCGTTCCACCCGTTTATCACCATGGCAACGCCCTAAATTAGTTGCTTTTAGGACCACCATCATCGAGTGGTTACAATCGGGTTTGAAGATTATCGTTGAAATTAAATAACCGATAAATAATGACTCTACGAAGAGTGGTCGTGATCAGTGACCTCACCACATCTCACGTTACGGCTAGAATGCGAACCCGTCGGGACGGTCACAAACGAGCAGCAGAGCATTTTGACTTTGTAATATCATCGGGTGTAATGTTGTCAAGTGTTTCTAGGCTGCTGCGGTGGTGTGATTCAATAACCTGAGGTCATTTAAACCCTTGTCCACACACACACACACACACACACACACGCAATAGAATTTCATTATTTTTGTTCTCGTGTTTATACTCGAACAGGACTGTGTACAGTATAAACACTACAGGTACTTTGGTTTCGCTTTTGTATGACTGACCCCAGTGTGTTACCGATACTCATACTGTTCACACACAAGCAGGTCCATAAGTATTCGGACAGCACGGCAGTTTCTGTATTCTTGATCAAAAATCATACTTATATTTATGATTGTTAGTTTGTCCAATTACTTCTGAGCTTGTGAAAATGAAGGGACTCGTCTCATTCCGTGTCAAATCAACCAAAAGTTCCCTTTCCTATCTCAGATTCTGATGAAAACTTGCCAAAGCAAATCTTACGGCAAGTAACGGAAAACCCCCCAATTTTTTTTTTTACATTTTCCAGGAGTTTTATAACCCGTTTAATTTTACCCCTGTTTTTTTTGTTGTTGCATTTTTGAATTGCATCAGTGATTTGTAAAAGTTTAAGGTTAATATCTTCTTTCCCGAAACAAGCTACAAGCTTCTGAAAATCTGGCGGCACACCCTTTTTTTTATTTTTATTATTATAATTTCTTTTTTTTGGGTCATAAGTAAAATTTTGCACTGTTACTATTTGCGGAAAATACAGTATGTGCGAAAATATGCAGAACTGAAATCAAAAGACGAACAATATCGACCTTGTCGTCATCTGTGAGTTTATTTTTCCATGAAAGAAACTAACATACGCAGTATTAGCGTGTTGATTTACAGTACCACGGGTTGCCTAATGTAAGAGTTTGAAGTTTGTTTGTGTGCAGCGCCTCGTTCACGCGGATTCTCAACCCGGATTCCCAGAACAAAATTTGCTGCTGCAGACTCCTGCAAAACGAGACGATTTTCTCCTGCGATAATGTAGGAACGGTTCTTATCGTTCCCCACAAGTTGGCGTCAGCAAATTTAGCATCAAATCTAAAAGACGTTTATCAAAGTTTGAGGCGATCACCTGAGAGGCCCTGGTTGATTTGGGTCTGGAATGACCTTTATGCAAATTGTTTACATTTTTTGTCACTTTTAGGGATTGTTGTTTATTTAACAAAGAAAAAACACACACTTGTTGACATGGTGGTCGAAGGGATTTTTTTTTATTTTTATGTTTTTGTAAGGAGTCTCGAGGAACAGCTAAAAATGACCTCACTTCAGATTTTCCGTCACGCTCTATATTTTATATCATTCTGTATATTTTGTCTTTGAATGCTGCTGTAGAGTAAGTGATAACCTTCAGTGTAACCGTAAAAGGATTAAAAAGTCCAACGTGACATTCTTTAAAGGATTTAAGTAGTTGGCTTTTAGCTTTGATATAAGAGGAATAAAACACTTCAGGATGTGGTGTTATGGGGGAAAATAACCAAGTTTGATCATCCGCACTGATTCCTTTCTTGTACTTTTGTGTTTTTTGTTACTTGTATAATGCCTTGAGTTTTGCATTGTGTGCGAGAGAGAGAGAGAGAGAGAAAGGTTTATACTTTCATGAGAGCCGAGTTATCACACCTAAACACACAAGTGATCTTGTTTCCTTTTTCTGTCTCTCTGTCTGTCCTGCTTCCTGTCTTTGATTATGAAAACAAGCACCACCCTCGTGTGTGTGTGTGTGTGTGTGTGTGTGTGTGTGTGTGTGTGTGTGTGTGTGTGTGTGTTGCTGTGGCTGAGGTAAAGCTGCCTGGCAGGCATAGAGACAGCCCTCTGCAGTCTTGGCCGCAGTAACTAGGTGCTGTTTTCGCACCTCTCCATTGGCTGCGTTCTCGTCAAATCAGGAGAAAGAAAATAAGCGATAAAGAATTAAGTGTCCATCCTGTCTCTTTCCTCCCTCCTTCCCTCCCTCCCTCGTTTTGTCGCCTTTACTCCTCCCCCAGGTCCACCTCGACTCCCACTCCGCTGACCACTTGGCTTTTCTATTTGTGGCTCGGTGTTTATTTTTGACTCCTCTAACCTTTCTGTTTTTCTCACTTATTTGTAGTTAGATTTTATATCGAAGAGCGAGTGCCGGGCGTATTTTCCTATTAAAGGAAGTGTAAGTTAATTGGAAGTAATGCAGGTTTCTTTTTTATATATATATATATACAACTGCTCGTCATTTTCAATGTCAGTTTATCACGATTTATTTTTAATTTTTTTATTAAATTTTTTTCCCCCCGGAAGATGAAAAAGATTCAAACTCTGAATAATTCCTAATCTTTTGAGACCTTTTTCAAGGCATACAAACTTTTAATTGAGATTAAAATGTTAATTTTTTATTATATTTATATTAACTGTTGATTTGAAATAAGTTAAAAAGTTATTTGGAAGTAATGAAGTTTTTTTTTTTTTAAGTTTTTAAGTTGAAAAGATTAAAACTTTGATTAATTCCATTTTTTTTTTTTTGACCCTGCTCGAGGCGTGCAAGCTTTTAATTAAGATTCGCTCAAAGACTGACGGTTTTAAGGTGTAAATGTTAGTTTTATTAACTGTTGATTTAATAGATAGATCGTAAAGTGTTTTTATTTTATCTTATTTATTTATTTAAAAAATTCCTATCAGATCTCTAGACTTTTATTGAGCTTTTATAGAGATCTTTGAAAACATTGACATTTGAGGGTTGTTTGTCTTTATCAAGGATCAAGCAGTTGCATCTTTGTGGTGCTGGGGTTCGACCCCTGTGACCTTCTGATGAGTAGTTCTAACATCTTAACCTCACCAAGCTACTACCGCCCGTTAGTGAAGACTTGTGTAGGTGTAGGTGTGACGTTCGACTGTCTTGTGACTCCTGTTTTCTAAATTCCAGTGTTATCAGTGCCTCACCGTGACAATCAGACCAAACAAGCGTCACCCCAAGTGCTATTATTGGAAATCCATGGCGCTGAAAGGGTTCATGTTTTGTCTGATTTACTCTTCACAAGCTCCTCCCCTCCTTGGCGCTGAGCCAGCACCTGAGAAGCTTTTGAAGCCAGAATTCAACACCGTGATGTTGAAATTTATGAAAGGTCTCATATTTATTTAACAAGTTAACACAGGAATGAACTGTCCCCCAAAGTGTGTTAGTTAACGCGCCAGCTGAAATACTAATGATGTAATGCTTTTTATCATACCAAAATCTCCCCCGATTCACTCCTTCACCAATCGTGTTGTTCCAGTGTTTATGTAAATGAGATACTACTGAGCCACGCCCCTCAGATGACATCAGAGCTGTGCAACAAGCTGGGGGAGGGGGATTCTTATATGAGGTCACAATAGGGGTAAATGTATTTGGCTAGCTTCATTTGTGGCCAATACAAAAATGAAGAGCAAAAACAACAAAAGGGATATTTTTCACTCTAAACTATTCACACGCTGGCATTCTGTGGTGTAGGAGTGAATTATTTGCCAAGGATGTTTAGAATGAATATCTGTGGAGGATGGCAGAGATGCGTTTTGCTCAGCATTGATAAAAATGTAGATTTTGGTTTAATTGAATTTGAAGTTAAATGTTAACTTCCCAAGTGGCACAGACACGTGCTAGCAAAATAGGTCAATGATTATTAAAAATATATATTCGCTTATATCGAAGCCTTTCTGGTGTGTGTTAACGGGAGGTCTCAGGTTTTCGGATACGTCAAGTAGAAGAAAAGTTATCATTAGTTTTATAAAGGGTAAATTTTACCACTAGCAGAATATGGGAATAAATTTTAAAAAATTAGACTTTACAAAATGAGCATATTATTATTTGTTTGGTCATAGAAACACCAAAAACAACCATAGAAACATGTGATTTGTGCCATTTCTTTGCCGTTGCGACCCAATTTCTTATTTGAAATTTAGAAAATTATTTCTCAATTATGAATTGCTAATTATTAATTATTAATTGCTCATGTTCAATTCATTTGTAAAGCTGGTGAATAAAATTTCGAGTTATGAAAGCTTTTTTTTTTGGTTTTTTTGGTTAAGGTTTAAGATCCTAAAATTTTAACAAAATCTGAAAAAAGTATAATATTCAATCGGAATATTTATAAAATTGAGAATTGCAATATTAAATAAATTGGCACCTGGGTATCGTGATATCGTATCGGTTGGTGACTGGTGATTCCAGTCCCTACTGGATACCCATCTGAATATCTAAAAAATAAAGTACATTTTCATAATTGGTCCCGTTTAAGAAACTGTCTAAAAAGTCCATCAAGCCAACAACCTGCTAATAATGTCACGTTATTTTCCCTGCTAACAATTTACTATTCATGATAATCAACTTGACCGATTTTTATGATTTTGGAGATCGCAAGTTTCATCTGTAGCTGGTAGAAACCAAATCGTGAGGAATGGTGTTCTCTCTCTGTCTCTCTCTCTGTCTCTCTTGTCAATCACAGCGACCCTGTGAGGATAAATATCTCTTAGTGTGGTGTGTGTGTGTCTCCCTGCCCTGTGCTGGAGCATAAGCATGGCTTCATTTGTCTCGGTGCAAGAAGGTGTTGGCCTCGACCCTCCTGGTCGGTTGCAGTTATTAGAGAATATAGAAGGAGAATCGAGTAAAGGTTAAACAGAAGGGAAAAAAACAGTTGTACATTTTCCCTATTAAAGAGAAAAGGTTATGAGGGGTGGCAGTGGTATAAAAAGCCTGATCTGATGGGAGGGTTTTAGGTACGGAACTAAAGAAACAAACTTTTTCTCTATCGTTCTTGCTTAAATTTTTTTAACATATCCATGTGCTAACTGGCGAAGAAAGAAATTAACAAATATTTTAGTTGAAAGTCAGTTGAAATTCAATACATACACTGCAAAACTTTATTTCAGGTTAATCACTTTTAAATGTTACAGGAATCGAGTTATTACATGTGTATTTATTTATTTATTTATTTATTTAATTGTGCTGGAAGTAGTACGTTGTATCAGATGCTGCGCCTCTCATCCTGTGGCTCAGAAAATGAATTTCATACGTTTCGAGTTTCACTCCTGGCTCCAAACCCCTCGTGACAACTTTCAAGATCCAGTTTCCGAGTGCCAAGTTACAGTTCAAAGATGGGGGTTAGATTTGTGACGAGGCCGAGTCAAGCCTCAGCTATCAAGTTATGAAAAAAAAAAAACTAAAAATCCTATTCCAAACAATAGGCTTTTAAAAAATATAGACTTTTGTTAAAACTATGATGTTTCTTCGTTCAGGTTCCCAAAGCTGGTGAGAACTTTATAAAGCTGTGTAAGAAAGGCTACTACGATGGGACCATCTTTCACCGCTCCATTAGAAACTTCATGGTAAGAAATTGAGCAGGAAACTATAAACGCATATTAATGCTTTGTTTTACAGATCTTGAAGTACAGATCTTGAATATTTCAGTATTGAGAAAACACTAATGATGTATACACAGCCAGAAAACGTGATATTGGTCATAAAAATTGTCTCCCTTGAGGTAAAAAGTGAATTTTCAGATACACATTTATATTTTTATCAGATAAAAAGAAACACACTTACTAAATACAGTTTCATGTCCTTTTATGTCTAATGTCCAGAACTTTTTTGAATTCAAATCTTTCAACGGTCTTAACTGTCATTCAGATGAAACTCAGCCAATTTAGATTTCACATGAAAAGACATAAACCTGAAAAAGTGTATTATTCTAAAATGCTCAATTGTTAAAATATTGCAACATGAATTTGAAATGGTTACGGACACTACAGATTTTTCTTTTTGCTTCTTAAGCTTAAAAAAAACGGAATACTTTAAATTAAACAAAAATTTTTACAGGTCATATACTTTTAGAAGTTTTAGTACCGGTTTTAGTATCAATATTCATAAGGAAATATGAATAATTCACATTTTAAATTACGATTGTTTGAAGTGAGACAGTATAACGCTGAAAAATTGCCATTTTTGGAGCACATATAAAATCATCTCTCCAAAACGACTGAAGTTAGCAACTTGAAATTTTTATGGAAGCAAGATTGGTCACTTCCATGTTGCGTAAACTTCAGAAGGTAACTTCTTTGGAACACACATTTTCTGTATTATATGTAAAACATAAAATCAGCACCAATACTGTGTTTTGGCCGACTGTAAGTGAGGGAGGTATGAAGAATGTAGATGAGGGTTAAAACATCTTTTATACTCCAGAAAATATAAAATATTATGTTCCAGTCTCTGGTTAGATCTGTGACAGCTGAGCATGCAGTATTTGCTGTAGTGTTATTTAGACAGATGCTAATAGATCATAATCTGTGATGTGTTCATTAGTGTATTTGTTAATTATCTAAATGAGTGCATTTTGTTTTTCTAGATTCAAGGTGGAGATCCGACGGGCTTGGGAACAGGTAATGATGTTACTCTGCTCTTACACTCATTCACACAACTGTTCAGGATGGAAAGTAAAGAACGCAGTCCGTCATTACAGGCCTTGACATTTTTAATTTAATGAGAAGGCTTTTAGTTGAGAATTTTATATATTAAATATTTTTGCTACATTTATTTTTGGTCATTGTTATAGATTTGTAAAAAATCACCAGCGGCCTCCCAATACGATATAACGATACCTAGGTACCGATTCAGTTTGTATCATGATTCTGTACGTGTCATTATAAATGATTTTTTTTATTTTCCATATTTTGTTACAATTCTGAACAAACATAGGAAAAAATTTGCTCCTAATACCCAGGATGCTGTGCTGCCTGCCAACATGTGAAGAGTTTAGAGCTTGACATCTACAGGGTTATAAAGAAACCTCAGCATTTTGCCAGTCCAACTGCAAACTTATATAAATTGAAAATGGATTTTTTAATAATCTATTCTGGAGTCAGTGTGGCAGTAAAGTATTTGGAAAACAAATTCTGGAGTCTGAAAGCCTCAGAAATTGCTTTGTAACCCTTTCCAGACTGAAACTTGTCAATTACTTTTTTTTTCGTCTGTTTCTTTGGACCGTGGCATAACGTTTCACTTTGTCAGACAGGTTCTGTGTAAGTGATTACTTGATTCAACAGGTCTGGCAGTAATCAGGCCTGGGTATGATTTTATTTATTTTATTTATTTATAAAAAATGTGGCTAATTACACTTCATTCATGATTTAACAAAATTACTTTTTCATATAGGGCCAGGTAGGTTTGGACAACTCTTTTCCCTTAATAAATGAAATCATCATTAAAAAAAAACATCTTGTATTTACCCGGATTATCTTTGTGTAATATTAAAAATTTGTTTGATGATTCAAATAATTTAAGTGTGGCAAATATGAAAAACATATTTGACAAAAATATAACCAGAAAAGGGGGCAAATACATTTCATGGCACTAAAGAATGAATTCCCACACAAAAGAATTGCAATATATTACTGAATCAAATTTTTATTTTATTTTAGTTTTTTCCTCCCATCTGTACTGAAAAAGAACCCAAGACCCAATTTTTAACCTTAGAAGACTATAAGCCTGAAGACAGACATGGAGGTTATTTTTACTCGCTTCACCATCAGTACTACTACTAATAGTAATAATAATAATAGTAATAATAAGTGGGCACTAATTCTTTTGTTAGCTCAGTTTTTAAAAAATTTTTTTTAACACGGTTACAGACGGACCATTTTTCTCCAGTCTGTAGTGTACAGACTTATGTGACTTGTGTAACTCCAAACCTGGTTTCTTCTGTCAGGCAGGAGATGAATGTTTAAGCAAAATATTGAATGACCCGAGGCTCTGATTTTGAACTTTACTGAAAATACAATTTTTAGTAAAGTAATTTATTTATTTTAAAAAAGAGCATGCACACATCTGAGAATTTGAAATGCCGCAAGGGGTGCTGATATTTTTGGATATATTGTGTTTGTGTGTGTGTGTGTGTGTGTGTGTGTGTGAAAATATAATGGTAAAGTAAACCTGCAGAACACGCCCATACAGTATGTTTAAACTTAAAATATAATTTGTCGAAAGCGTTAATAGTCTGCTCCATAAGTATTGGCGCCCTTCCAGGTTGAGCTGGGCTTATCCATGCTGACCGTCCGGCTTCGAAAACTGTTTTACGTTCAGTAGAAGAGAGAGAGATTGATAATGGCTCAGGCCATTTTGCTCATGGATCAATTAAGAAGTGCATTATTGCTCGAGATTAATTTTTTAACCAGGTGATGAAGTGGCTGCTGACTAAACATTTAAGTATCGCAGAGGATTAAAAGCCTATTTTTAATTCTGTCGTGTCCCCGAGTTAGAAAGGATTTTTTTAAGGTGATGTCGTCGAGGGTGTTTAGCACCGCACTTGAGGATAATTGTAGCACAGTTACAGGAGGATGGAAAAAAATTTCATCTTGTGCATGACAGTACGATAAAGGGGGGAGGTTACAATGCTTAAGCTTTAATCACAGACATGATGCACAAGTGCAGGCGCACAAAAACACACACTATATATAGAGTCACCACCATTAAAAATGCAGCAGATAGGAGGAAGAGAAATGAAACAGAGATGGAGGGGAAATGATAAATCTGCTGTTTTTTGTTGTTGTTGTTTTTTTTTGTCTGCGAGTAAGGTTCATGTGTATTCTCACACTTTTGTGAGCACATGCTGCTGTAAGTGCGAGTTTCACACGTTCAATAGAGCTGCAGCAGTTTCATTTCCATGATGCCGAGTATATTACACCAGAATTATATATAAACATCACACTTAAAAAATATAAAGGGGTTTTAGAGCATGGCTCGCTTCAGATACTACGTTCATTTTATAGTGGCCAAAGTACAAACCGGATTCCAAAAAAGTTGGGACACTAAACAAATTGTGAATAAAAACTGAATGCAATGATGTGGAGA
>JAQMYG010000014.1:19521870-19534435 GCA_030014215.1 Clariallabes teugelsi | reverse complement strand
ATCTATGTTCTATTACAAATAAAATATTGACATTTGCCATCTCCACATCATTGCATTCAGTTTTTATTCACAATTTAAGTGTCCCAACTTTTTTGGAATCCGGTTTGTATGATGTATTTGTCTTGCTTGGTATGAGAAAGTAACACACGTGTGACTATAAGAAAAACACTCGCTAGTAAGACTCATCCGAAAAAGAAAGGCATAAAGACTAGACGTTGGAGCAATGGAAAAGGGTCATGTGGTCTGATGAGTCCAGATTGACCCTATTCCAGAGTGATGTCAGGGTAAGGAGGGAAGAGCATGAAGCGATCACACATAGTGTCCACTGTACAAGCCTCTGGAGGCAGTGTTATGATCTGGGGTTGCTTCAGTTGCTCAGGTCTCGCTTCAGCAACGTTATGTGGCAATAAAATCAAGTCAGCTGATGACCTGAATGTACTGAATGACCAGTTCATCACATCTATGGAGTTTTTCTTCCATGAAGGAACGACCATACAGGAAGTGAATAAATCAAGTGGATTGGTATGCTTTACATTGTATATTCATGTCAAAGGTGTATAAGACTCACTTTGTCGGACTTAAGAACAAATCCGACTTACAAACATGCTCCCGGAACAGAATTTGTTCGTAAGTTGGGAACCATCCTGTATATAGGCCATGAGGTACGTGTGTGTAGGGATTAACACATGACATGGGGTGGTGTGATGCAGCACAAAACAAAGTGCTGTTGTGTATTCCAAAAGTGGTTATTTTTCATAATAGAGCACAGTCTAGAGAGTGTTATTCTGCTCATTTGCCTGTGATTACGATGTTTAATTTATTAATGATTGACATTATGTAGCACCATTATTTCTTATTAAGAAACCTGAAAACATAAACTGCTCTGTCTTGAATATTTTCCCGTACTGGGATACATTACTCAGCAATGTGACTGTTAAAAAGTGCTGACTGTTACACTTTTTTAAAAATAAATGTTAAATTAATATTTTTTTATATAAAAAAAATAATTTTACTAGATTAAAAGATTAAACATTTATTTGTCTTAAATTATCCAATGTTCACTGTATAATTCGTTCAGTGGTTATGATAACACATTCGACTCAACGTTAATGTGTAACAAGCCTTAATTTTATACAAAAGTAATACAAACTTTCTGACTAATTATATTTCTAAGGTTTTTTTTGTTTGTGTTTCCTTTTGTTTGTGGTCAAGTCAAATTGGGACTTTTGAGAGAGAAACTCCCTTTATTTCTCTATATAATCCCCTGCTACACTAATGCACTTATCCCAGTGTTTCACTAGCTCTTGTATACCATCAAGGTAGAAAGTGTTCTCAGTACTCCAGAGCCATGATCAGACTGCCTGATTCACATCTTAAACACTGGCCTCCCAGGAACTCCTTAAATGGCTTGGAGCGAGGTCAGGACTGTACGGGGGACCTTCAATCATCTTTACCCCTTAATTCACCAGAAATTTCACCAAGCATCCCGGTTCATTGTGAACGAACCTTGTATTTCATAGATGTTTGCCTTTTTTGAAAAAGTTTTAATTAATGTTGTTCTCAAACTTCTGTACCTCAAATAAAACCATTCAGATCTTTTTGTTTTACAAATGTCCCTTCCCAAACTTGGAACTGCCAGATATTCTCGACCAAGTTATCAGAGAAGAGTTCCTCAGAGGTGCCCCTTCCATGTTAGGAGTCAGAGGAACTCTTGTTTCCTCTTCACAGTGTCTGAATGTATTCTGTTTGTATTTTTGAATATCTGTGTTGTGTTTACATAAGAGTTTCCACGTGAAGTATTGTGCGCTTTAAATGGTTTCTGGGCATGGTCTTAGATGTGGCACGAAAATCCGGCGTAGCCGGTTTTAACATCTAAAGCGTGCCGGAGAGATAAAGATGGCAGATTAAATTATTTTAATAATTCCCACGTTGCTAGCTCACAACAAAGCCTGTGTAATTGTTTTTCCCGACTCGTGTTTTGTTTTACCTCAGGCCACTTGGCGTAACGCTGCATTCTCTAATGATGTCGTAGACTATGTTTTGAGGTGACATCATGTAATAAAACGGCCATCAAAGAATGTGGATTAACATCTAACAATTAAACGCTCTTCAAGCTGCAGATTCACACAGACAAGCTGATATGAAGCAGTCGTTAAATGTGCAAGTATGAGCAAGCCCATGGATATGTTAAGCCTTCGAGCCAAACTTCTGAAATCAAACTGGATTTTGTTATTGTATAAGGGCTGTACTGAAAGTGGGCATAACACCATCCCCCCCCCCCCCCCCCCTTAATTAACTGACGTAGGTTGTACAAACTGAACGGCACATGTTGGCAGTTCGACTCTTCCTCTATTCAAAGGTATTACTCAACATAGTCTCCATTACTGGCCATGCATTTGCGCCATCGTTGAACCCAACTCTCGGATCCTCTTTTGAAAATCCCCTTTGTGCCCTATGACCTGCCACCGCGCTACAGAATGTCTACAGAGATGACAAGAGCAATGTGCAACGATGGATGATGAAATTTAAAGAAGGGGAAACCAGCACTGAAGTCAAACCACAAGATGGAAGACCATCAACTGTGACAACAGCGATTTTCAACGAGAGAAGGGTTCAAAGATGGCTTCCATCACAAGCGAGTAGTTTTTGGTATTTTTGTACAAACACTTGCTATCTACCCTAGAGATGTATTCGTTGTTTATGTGGCAGTTACTTTAAGGCGTCAGGTTGCCAGCTCAATGCCCGATTGTCACTCGCACTACAGGGCAATTTGGGAACATTAATTAGCCTAACCTGCATGTCTTTGGACTGTGGAAGGAAACCGGAGTACCTGGAGGAAACCCACCAAGCACAGGGAGAACATGCAAACCTTAAGCACACAGACCCCGAGGCGGGAATCGAGTCTGGACCCTGAAAATGCAAGGCGACAGTGCTAACCACTTAGCCACCGTGCTGCCATGTTGAGTAGTACCTTTGCTTAATAAGTTGTGCCCACTTTCACATTAGTATTAGTACAATTATTCACCTTGTCAGTTTAGTCTCCTGACCTGATCACAGGCACCAAACTAGGGTCATTTTTGCCTAACTGACTACTTGACCCTTGTGGGTGTGGGAAGTCTTCATCCATTCAGGTTATGAGTATCCTTGGTGTTTCACAGAAGACATGAAAATAACAAGTCAGTCTTTGTTTCATAGCAGTTAAATATCTTCGAGTGGATAGTCATGCACCTTCAAGGTCAGGGTTCGATTCCCACCTCGGGTTTGTATGCATGGAGTTTGCATGTTCTCCCCGTGCTTGGTGGGTTTCCTCCGGGTTACTCCGGTTTCCTCCCACAATCCAAAGACATGCAGATTAGTTATTCCCAAATTCCCCAAAGTGTGTGAGTGATAGATTGGCGACCCTGTCCAGGGTGTACCCCGCCTCCTGCCCTAAGACTCCTGGGATAGGCTCCAGACCCCTCCTCGACCCTCTATACAGGATAAAGAAGAATGAGAATATAACTATAAACGGAGAAAGGGTCCATGCAGCCCTTTTAATCTTTCGTCTTTGTGGTGGTCACAATAACTCAAAGGAGCAGCACACCTCATTGTCATTAATCATTTTCCCATTACAGCACACACCCAGTTGGGGGTTGTTGTTTTTTTTTCTTTTTTTTTTTGTATGTTTTTTTTAATGGGTGTTTCTCGCATAGGAAGTGGTGCTTGAGCATAATTATTTAAGTTTTTTGTCTCCGAATTGTGATTGTATGTGTGGATTGTGGAACTTGCATAAGATCCGAATAGTTGTGTGTCAGTCTCCTTTGTTTCTCGCTGGCGTGACCTCGGGGTTAGTGGTGCGGACAGACTGGTCAGTCAGCTCTGAAGTCATTGTATACAGCATGCGCGCCTGCCTATAGAACCAGTTCCCTCTTCCTCGAGTTTGTCTGTAAATAAGAGGAACTCGGAACAGATGTCAATGCAACAAAACACATTATCGCCCTCTCACATGTCTGTGTTTATTCGGTTATGTAATCGACAGCGCGAGAGCTCGGCTGCAGCTTGTTATCTTGGCTTTGTTTGATTTGCGCTGACAGGGACTCTCATCCACTTCCTAGAACGTTTTTTTTTTTTTTTTTTCCTTTCCCTCCTCCTCTTTTTTTTTTTAATCAACTCCACGGCATGGTGAGGGTAGGAAATGTCAACCAGGCCATAAATTATGCAGAAATATCACCGGGGTAATGTTTACGAGGGCACGCGGCGTTTGAAAAGGCAGACCGGTGTGAGCGGCGAGCAGGGCTCAGCGTGGCCCCGGCAGCTGCCCGAGAGCGCCAGCGAGAGCCTGATCTCAGATCAGCTTCTTCATTAGGATGTTATTGGATTTATTAAGCTGTGAGGCAGGGGGCGCTAATCAAAGGTCACAACGTGTTGGAGTTTACGTTGCGATAAGTGTGTGGCAGAAATCTTGGCTCGTTCAGGTTTAACAGCTGGGTTATGAGCACGGAGGCAAGACACACACACACACACACACACACACACACACACACTCGTGTCTTGCTGAGAGCTGGTCTCCTGTCGAGCATTTGATTGGGCAGTATGACAAGTTAATTAATCCGTCCGCTTCAGGGGTCTTCAAGATGAGTTTATTTCGGCGGAAAACACTCCCAATGGGACGGTGTTGACTTCTTAAGATTCCAGATTCTTAAGTAATCTTGACGCTGGAAGCAAAACCTGACTGGTGTATCAGTTTAATATTAAACTCTGCATCGAAAATGTAATTCTGCTTTACAATAATGTTTATACATTATTATTGAGCTGTATTTGGCGTATCTTATAAGTTTTTTTATTTATATGTAAAATAAGATATATAAAAATGCTTTCAGGTAGCGTAAAGGTGAGTTAAATAATTACGAAGCCGACATGTTGTTGTTTTGCAGCATGCATATGACTTACAGCACCGCCTGAAGCCGGAAATCTTTCCGAAGCTTAATTCGTATGAATTTTTACAAAGTGTGTTAAAAATCCCCTCTCTGCTTTGAATAAAGTGTTTTTGATGCCACGTTTGCTTAATCTGTTATTGTGTGCTCTGCGTTTCTTCTTCAGATATTGTAATGAGACCTAGTCACATGGAGAAACGTTTCAGGGGAAACGTTCGTGAAATATTTACATGCTTTTGAAGACTTCCTTTTTTTTTTTTTTTTTTTTTGATATTTTTAACACATTTATTTTGTGCCGATTTGTCATTGTGAAGTTGTAACATTTAACAATTTGCAAATCAAAATCTATTCGTAGTTACGCTTCATGAAGTGCTTGTGAAGCGAGGTATAAACTCAACTGTTGTAGAGCTGCATCTAACGACTATTTTAATAATCGATAAATTTACAGATTATCGAAATGATTAATCGCATCACAAATACCGCAATCACTCAATAGCTCTTATGTAGCAATCAATTTGTAAATTTACCTTGCGGTCG
Organism: Clariallabes teugelsi; assembly: GCA_030014215.1. Lineage (NCBI taxonomy): Eukaryota > Metazoa > Chordata > Actinopteri > Siluriformes > Clariidae > Clariallabes > Clariallabes teugelsi. The sequence goes on along the minus strand of JAQMYG010000014.1, from coordinate 19,528,985 downwards.
TTTTGTGCTTGTGGTAACAAACAATGAAGATAATAAAGACTTCATTACAAATATGTCTTGAAAACAAAAACTCAAACCAAGGAAGAGCAAAGTAGCAGCAATAAAATTTATGCTATTAATTCAAACTTGAAGATGGCGGATCGCAATTATAGGAAAAGCTGAAATATTAAGAAAGCTGAGGTTAAGTCTGTGGTGAAGGGCATGAAAAGTAAGTGGGGGAAGGATACACACCTGAGGAGAACATGACACTCGCATGTATGTTATTTTGAGCTGAGAAAAGATCGAGCATAGTACTTGCACGCATTTGAATTTCTCTTTAAACAAAAAAAAAAGTTAATTGAGGAGAACTGGAAATAAAAACCTGACTCAAAGCAACACACAGTCAGTAATTATCCACATTCTCTTCAGGTGCGAATTCTTTCCCGCTTACCCGACTCTCGTCCTTCACTTGGCCACGCCCCCGACATCATCACAAAGTCTTTCCCTCTGATTCTAGTGTGCGTTTTTGCTCGAGTTAAGAGTGAAATGTTCCCACACCTAGAGGATTTTTGTTCATGAAGGTGTTTGACATGTAGGTGTGAGGTTTACTGGAGTGAAGTGGAGTGAGTAATAGCACGATGGCAGAGTGCTCACAGCTTGTGCGAAAATCAAGCATGATGATGTCATCAACTAATCGACAAATACTTTGTTTTTTTTTCTTGAAAGTTTAGGACACAGAAAATGGTAGGTTGTTTTGTTACAGCTTAAAAAAAAAAAAAAAAAAACACCTTACATTTCTTTATCCTGAAAACTTTGCTCTGTCGAAAAACCATTTCAAAGTCTTCCAAAAACACAAAATACTACCCTGTGTAAATCGCTACTATGGAAACGATAATGAGCGAGTGATTGCGTTAGAGCTGGGGCTACTGTCAGAGCTGCTGTTATAGGAAATTAACAGCTTTGGTGAGATTTTCTCACATTATGACGCCTGACAGTTTAAGTTTGCAGTACGTTGGAGCTTGAGATGCCGAATTCCACATCTTGTCTTAAACATCCATCATTCCCCCCCCCAACTCCCCCCCCCCCGTTAATTTAAGAATGGCCGTCCGAGCTGGGTATGAGTGAGTTGATTTGTAACTAGTTTACATGAGCTAGATTTTCTTTATAATAGACTTCTATTCATGAATATTGTGTAAATACATATTAAGCAATACTCATATACTGTACAGTACCGTACAAGATTCTCGAGCCACCCCTCATGTCTTCATATTAAATTAAATTAAATACTTTTTCTTTTTCTTTTTTTTACTGACAGGCTGCAAAGTGCTTAAAAATTACATTTAAAAACGGGTTATTTTTGTAACAGCCTCAGTAGCGACCTCATTTCCCCTCTCGTCTGTTCCAACCACTCAGCATTAAATTCAGCATCACCAATATACTAATCACAGGCCTGATCATCTGTCATCATCTGCACCGGTTTCTCACTGATTCATGCCATAAGTTAGATGCTTGACTGATTTATAGGTCATCGTGTGGCTTAACACACAAACAAAAAAATTCTCTGAAAGTGCCTGGAGAACTATTCCTCAAGAGTTAAACAAAACATAAAAACATAAAAGTAAAAAATATATGAAAGTCTGCCTCTTTGTAAGGAAAATATGGAGAAATAGGGGGGGTATCAAATAGTGTGTGTGTATACGTATGTGTGTGTGTGTGTACACACCTTTGACACAAATGTACAATGTGAAGCATAAAAGATGTGGTGTTTTGGTTCCGCATTATACTGTCACGCCTTCAAATCGCGAGAGGAATCCCGGTGACTCATTTGGGTCGTCTGACCTCATTTAAATGCACCCCAGGAAGACGTTTGGGGTCAAGTTATTTCCGCGATTTGTTCGTATGTTTTGTAAATCCGCGGTCCGTTCATGTCTGCGGAATTGTTCGTAAGTCGGGGACTTACTGTCCTTTTTATCCGGTATTACTGTATATGTTGGACATGTTGAAAGTAATACATAAATGTCGACCTGGTCCTTCCTAGTAAGTTTATTGTCGCAACTTTCCCGGGGAAAGTGTCCAGCTGCTCATTCAGACGTGAACCAGAGACGTCCAGATGCTGTCTGAAAGATAACATATATACATTATAGATGTTAGTGAATTGAGATGACCTTAAAAATTGCTGGAGTACTTCTTTAAAAATTCGTATGAGAGAGGAGCTAAAGTGAAACGCCTTTCATCATGGCAGCTGTCAGAGGAGCCGAACACGGCACTAATAGTGGGAACGGCTTATCCTCATGCCCTTGTTTTTGTCTTTTGTCCCGTCCGCCCACCCTGTGGTTATCATTTGCATTTCCAACCCTGGCTTTTTTACGATCTTCGTCACGTCTATCGAACTTAAGTGCATCCGTGATATTTTGTTATGGTAAATTAAACCCGTTTCTCACAGCCGTATCGTGTATTATAATTTTTATTGCTATGATAAGACAAAAAAGCACTTCGCATTTAACCTAATCGAATGTGGTGTTGTCTGTATTATATGTCGTTTCTAGACCACTGCAGATGATAAATAAATGCCCCCCAAAGGGATTAGTCTATTTTCTTGTCTGACCTTTCTTTTTTCTTTCTTTCTTTCTTTCTTTGTGTGTGTGTTTGTGTTTGTAAAAGGTGGCGAGTCGTACTGGGGCAAGCCATTTAAGGACGAGTTCAAGCCCAATCTCTCTCACACCGGCCGTGGCGTCCTGAGCATGGCCAACTCCGGGCCCAACACTAACAAATCTCAGTTGTGAGTGTTTGAATTCTGATGTGTTTCGTTTCATTCAAGTTGTTAAAAGTCAATCTTGTGTTGTTTTGTGGTAATTAAACTTTTTTTTTTCCTCCCCTCAGCTTTATAACTTTCCGCTCGTGCACATACCTGGACCGAAAACACACCGTATTTGGCAGGTGATTAAAAAATATATATCTTTTATTACTGTTTTCCCAGTGCTCGTGTGTGTTTTAAAACGATTGTGTATTGTGTGTGTGGTGTGTGTGTGCATTTGTATGTTTGTCCTACCTCGTGTGAGAGTGTGTGTGCTTTCGAGCGTTTCAGTAAAATGTCATGTTTGCTGTGTAAAGTGTATTCTAGGGAAAAGCATGTGTACTCTTTAGCCAGGACATTCCACACACACACACACACACACACACACACACACACACACACACACACACACACACTTTTAGAGTGTCTTGCCCATTTGGCAATAAGTTTTAATCCCTTTGCTAAAGCTGAAGAATTCTGAGAATCATCAACATAAGTCTAGACCAACAGTTTCTGTACACACACTCACACACTCTCACACACTCTCACACACTCTCACACACTCTCACACACTCTCACACACTCTCACACACTCTCACACACTCACGCACACACACTCACGCACACACACGCACACACACGCACACTTGTACAAACATCCCTTGACCTTGAGCCTATCCTCAAACAAGAAATCTTCCACACTAACACTAAAGAATCACACAAAATCTTTTAAAATAATTTTTTTAAATGATAAAAAGACCGATATCTTGGTGTTTGGTCCTGCTGGTAGGGGCGGAGTTCCACCTCTGGATTTGGGAGCTTTGGAGCAGTATGTTATCCCCCGCATCATCAAATGTACTGTAGGTGTTATTTTCGAACGTGGCCGTAAATTTGATAAACAGATCAGTGCTGTGGTTCAGTCCAGCTTCTATCAATTGAGGCAATTATTATTATTATTTTTTAAATAGCCATCCACACCTTTATCACCACTCGCCTCGATTATTGTAATGCTTTGTATTTCGCGATTTCTCAGGCAGCATTACATCGACTACAGCTGGTCCAAAATTCTGCTGCTCGGCTCCCAACTTCCTCACGTTAAAGAGAACGTATCTCTACAGTCCTGGCTTTCCTTCATTGGCTCTCGGTACAGTACCGAATCAACTTCAAACTTCTTTTGGTTACGTTTAATAAGTCTTTTATATTACTTTATTACTTATGTGACACACTTTGGGGTACTTGTTAAAATGCTATACAAATGAAGTTGAGTTGAGTCATGGTGTGTGTGTGTCTTGTTCTTAATATTTCCTCGATTCAGTTTGGTTTTATTCGCTTGTTTTGCTTCTTGAAAGATCCGCATTCGTGAGTCGGGGCGCCACATTGACGACGGTGTTAATTACATCCAAGTCTATCAAAGTTCAGCTAAATATAATTACAGGTGTGTTTTAGATATGCAAAGTCTTTCCCAAGAAATATGCCAACATTTTTCTGAGGTAAATGTTGATATTCCGGTCCTGTCGGTCTTGTTTTTTTTTTGTTTTTTTTTAAAACAAAAGTTAAAGGAGGAGTCAGCGATTCTGAGGAAGCACTTTTGATTAGTTGAAGAAAAACAAAAACACCCTTCCTTTTGTGCTTCTTCAGAAGTTCTGCCCCAAAATTCATATTGACATGGTGCAGTGTGGCACTGAAATGTGAGTGAGACGACCCACATTCATAGAAACGTCATGAACAAACATGAACGCCTCCTGTTGCCAATTTGAAAGTGTATTAGATTTCAAATCCTTTAACCATCCTTAAGATTGTACGTTTAAAAGTATTTCCAATACTGCGCAAAAGTCTTCGCCACCATGTTACGTATTACAGAATAATATTTGCATGCCACATGTTTGTGTGACAGCCTGTAAAGTGCCTAAAGATACAATTTAAAAAGCTGGTTGTTTATGTAACGGCCTCAGCAGCGACCTCATTTCCCCTCTCGTCCGTTCAGCATTTAGGATCAGCAGTTTCTCGCTGGTTTATACCTTAAGTTAATGCTTGAATGATTCATAGATCACTGTGTGGCTTAATAAACAAAACACAGAAACAAAACTGCTCAGGTACAGGGACTGGACTGAAAATGAGAGACAAAAATGTCCTTCAGGAAGCCTGGAGAACTATTTTTCAAGGCTACATAAAATTAAAATGAAAAATACAAGAAAGTTTCTAAGACTCTTTGGAAGCAAAATATGAAGAACGTTATTTTTTATAAAACCATTCACTATTTCCAAACATACATTTAAAAATAATAAATCATTAAATAACATCATAGAAGGATATAAGGAAGCCACATAGAGTGCTATGAAAAAGTTTGATTTATTTTTTATTTTTAAACTTATTTTAATGTTAGGGCCAGCTAGTTTTGGACAGCTTTTTATTTTTCCCCTTAATAAAGTAAATGATAATTTTAATCAAAACCTTTGTTTATGTGAAAAAGTTATTGCCCCCTATATATAGCATATTATTATATAATTGCTAATAATAATTGCTCCTTAATACTAGAATCTAGAAACTAGAATCTGTCTGACAATGTGAAACATCTAAAAATAAATAAATAAATAAAAAAATGTTTTGTTGACACAATTTAAAAAGAAATTTTATTAAAAATTCACAGATGAGAAACAAAGTATTTGACATATCAATCTGGAAAGGGTTACAAAGCCATTTCTAACCGCGAACCACGATGAGAGCCATCATCCACAAATGGAGAAGACTTAAAATACTTTTTCACAGCACTGTATTACATGATGGATCAGTTTCCAGATGGAAAAAATAAATAAAAACCTAATGTACGCTCCTGGGTTTTGCATAGAAATAGAAAGGAGCGAGTGTGACAAAGTTACCAGAAGAACTCTTGGCATATTCTCCAGCAAGCTCAGTAAAACCTAACAACTGTTTTACTTATAAAACTGTACACATCTGTATCTAACACTCCTGAATATTTTCAAGCAAGAAGTTTTCACACCAAATATTGACTGTTTATTTTATTATACTCTTTAGTGGTCTTTATCAAAGTTTCTTTGATGTAGGAATGTTTTCAAAAGCATCTTTACCAAGATGTTTGCACAGTACTATAAGTAAAACAGCTGTTAGGTTTTTACTGAGTGTGCTGGAGAATATGCCAGAGCCATTCTGTTATTTTTGTCACATTCACCCCTTTCTATTTTCATGCAACTCGCAAGAGCCTACATTAGGTTTTTGTTCTGTTTCCATCTGAAAACTGGTCAAGTGACACACAAATATGTTTTTTTAGGAGTCAGAAAGCTAGGGCATCATGCCGTGCCATGGAAAATGTTGAGAACTGAAAGCCAATAAGATGAAGGCTAAATGCATCACCCAGTCAACACTTTATATTTATTATTAAAAAATAAAATTCTAATAAAAAAAAAAACTGATTAGTTCATGCATCACTGGCTGCCAATAAAGATCTGCTAAATTCTACCATAAGACGTTTGGTCCAATGTTATGTCTGGTTTATTCGCTTTTGTTGGCGCTTCTTTTGATATTCCAAAGTTTAGCTCATAATCGATTGAAGACCAGATGCTGTTTTTAATTCTGTGGAATTTTTTTAATTCTCTATAGACGGTGTCGATCAGGGTTTTTTTAATTTAATTTAATTTAATTAATTTTATTATTTTTTTTACTAACGCCAACACCGATTTTTCTGATCTTTCTGTTAGGGTGGTGGGTGGATTCGAGACCCTCACAGCTATGGAGAACGTAGAGAGCGATCCTAAAACGGATAAACCCAAGGTACTTACACCAAACCTTTTCCTTTCCTTCATCACTCAAAAGTTCTCATCTGTATAAAGTTGCTTACGTGTCATTAATAAAAGCGAGGCAAGTCGTTTTTTTTATGCTTTAATGGACGCCGCGCAGCTGCTCTGAGCTCCCGCTGGTATTTCTTTAACGTCGCCTCAATCCTCAGAGGAGCTGAACTGACTCGCGCTCAGGATTTTACCCTGAAAGAGGATTTCTCTCAGGAACAACCCCCGCCTCGCACAGCTTTACATGCTAAACATTTTAATTTGGTTTATTTATTTATTTATTTCGTCACATCTTGTGTGTTTTTTTCTTTTTTTTTTCTTCTTTACATTTTGCTTTTTCTGACATTTTAAGAATCTGAGCTTAGAGAGCAAAAAAAAAAAATCTTCTTAATTTCTGATTTCCATTTTAGTCAGATGTACAGTACAGGCCAAAAGTTTGGACACACCTTCACTCATTCAATGTGTTTTTTCTTTATTTTCATGACCATTTACATTGGTAGATTCTCACTGAAGGCATCAAAACTATGAATGAACACATGTGG
>JAQMYG010000014.1:19509666-19521770 GCA_030014215.1 Clariallabes teugelsi | reverse complement strand
GTGAGAATCTACCAATGTAAATGGTCATGAAAATAAAGAAAACACACTGACAGATAGATGAGAAGGTGTGTCCAAACTTTTGGCCTGTACTGTAATTCCATACACATGTGAACCAATCAGATCAGATTTGTTTTATTATATGTATAAATTTTCTGGGAAGGGAAATTTTTTTTTAGTTTTTTTTGGTCGTCTCTAGTTCCCACTCATATCCTGAAGAAGTGGCTCTTAACCCTGACCCTTGAGGACCACCTGCCGTGCATGTTTTAGTGTTTTCTCATCTCCCTGCACACCTGATTTAACTAATCAGCTAATTAACAGCCTTTTCTAAATTGAAGTGGTGTAATATAACAGGGAAAACAGGAGAATCGACAAGGTAGGGGGTAGTCCCCTACCCCTCATGACAACTCTTGGGAATGGACAAGTGTCTTAACTTTTAGTTGGTTGTTAGGGCACTCGCCCATCAACGTCGGCTACCAACCACTGAGGGAACACACTAACATGTGCGTCTTCTGAAGAAACGTGAAGCTACCAGTGGAGGAAATTTGGAGGAAAGCGCTATCCACCCCTTCTACTTGCATGAGTTCAGAGACGCTCGTGTTTGTCTAGCGTCGCTATAATTGATGCAGGAATGCTAGCATGTCACGCTTTTCCAAGCCCCACATATATATACACACACACACACACACCACACAGAGAAAGGAGCATCTGGAGCATCACTCGGGAATCAACTCGTGATCACTGGATAAGAGGGGAGACGCTTTTCCGCTTTTTATTTATTTATTTTCTCTTTAGTCTTTTAGTACATTGCACATGTTTTGAAAAACCATACTTATTGTTAAGGAAATACTTTTAAAACGTTTTTTTTTTTGTTTTGTTTTTTTAAAATAGTTTTAAAAATAATTTTATTGACTATGTGTCAAAATGACAGAAGGATACAGTTTTGTACAGTTGTTTCTAACCCAGTTTACTAAGACGTATATTCTTGTTTATATGGGACACTAATAACAAGCAGACAGAGCAAATCCTCTTAAATTCCCAGATAATATTGTATGCGTGAGTGTGTGAGTGTAAGAGACACTGTCTCTCTCTTTTTTTTTTCTTTTTTTTTTTTCCCCCTTTGTTCTCCTTTACACTTTACTCTGTTTCTCCTCTTCACAGACTGAGATTAAGCTGATAAACACTTCGGTGTTTGTGGATCCTTATGAGGAAGCAGATGCACAGGTTCGTGTGTGTGTGTATATTAACATCTGACTATTTGAGTGTGCATTGGATTTCAGGGCTTATAATATATGATCTGTCACCTTAGAGTGATTTATTTATTTATTTTTTGGGGTGCGTGTGTGTGTTACTATATGACTTTGTATTTGAGTATGTACTAGGTTTCACTGTTTGTAATATATGGTCTGTCACCTTAGACTGATATATTGTGTGTGTGTATGTGTGTGTTTCAGATTGCAGCTGAGCGGGAGAAGGAGGCTCAGAAGCAGGATGAAGAACGAGCCCAAACCTCAGCTTCGCTTAGCAAAGCTAAAACTGAACAAGAACCCAAAACGTACCGAGCCGGAGTGGGCAAATATATCAATATGACTTCCAGGCGAGTATACACACACGCACACACACTCTCACATGCGTACAAACACATGCACACGTATTCACACATGCAAACACACACACGTGCACAAATAGGGCTGCGGAGACAGAAAAATAGAGATGGAGCCTCAGAAGCAGGGAACCGGAGAGACAGAGAGGGACACGGAGACTTTCATGGACGACGACATGGAGACGCGATCCACTAAGGTGGAGCCCCTTACATAAACACACACAGAGACGCAAACAAACACTTAGTCGAAAAAACTGACACAGATTGAGATCCTGACACAGCAAGATGGAGAGACACACAAGTGACACAGGAGGAGGAAGAGACAGAGTTGCAGAGACACAGACAGGGAGAGGGAGACACGGGCAACGACCAAAACGGAGATGCGGGAGGCACAGAGCAAGACGGCCACGGACACACACTGAGATGTAGACGTATGAGTAGATACAGGTGGGGAGACGTAGACAGCCATAGACACCGTGGAAGACACGGACTCTGACAGAGACACAGACGGACAGAGACACATACACGCTGATGGAGACTCGGAGAGTAGAAGGTGCTGCACACACACACTGCAGTAAATCGAAGAGCCGCTGAGTGAACAGGACACCCACACAATGTGTAACACGATGAAAGACTCGGTGGGTGTGGTGAAGGGCTCGGAGCCAGAGTCTCTCTAGGTTTCACCCAGATCATGAGATTCAATCATGAGCCCTAAAAAAATAAACCGGATTATTTTCACCACCACTTTTTATAGATTTGATTTGCAAGTCAAGAAAGTTAAATATTCCAAAAGGAAACCTCGAGGCACTTTTACTTCGACCTGCGTCTGAGAAAGTTAAGGATCGCTCCTGTTATTATTACGTCACGCTTCTTTGAATTGGACGAGGCGGATACAATTATTTGTCACATGTTTTCGGATATCACAGTTAGGAAACTGGCGTCAGAGGGCGGGGTCTCCCAGGATACATCGCGTCTGGAGCAAATAGGGTTAAAGGGTTTAGAACTCAAGGGTTCTAAAGTCACAACTTGGCAGTGTTGGGACTTGATCCCCCGACCTTGTTATCAGTTACCCACAGCCTTAACCGATTAAGTCACCACCGCCACTGCCGTGTTTTTGGTGGGTGTGGGTGGTTGTTTCAGGGTTTTAGTGTTGCTCAGAGGGGTTCAGGATATGATCGAGTCTTTCTGTAGAAATAGTGGGACGTCTGTATAATTGTATAATTATCCCGCAGCACCCCACCGATTCCTGTCCCACTCTCCATACAAACACACACACACACACACACACACACACACAGTATATAGGAGCCAAATTTGTTGTGAAGTCATCACACTCGGACTGATCTTTTTTTCTTTCTCGGTTTCATACACACATAAGCAACCCCACTGTGTGTGTCCTTCGTACATCTCACGAGTCACAGACCCACAACACATACAATAAGCGCCACTCGCCCTTTTCTGTGCACACACAGTTCTCGTTCGTTACTTGTTCTGTTTTCTTGCGGTCTGCTGTGAAAACGTGGCTGTTAACGTGCCTGTGCCTGCATGTGTTCAGTAAGCGCTCAGCGGCCGACGAGGACAGCAAACCATCCAGCAGCGCGACAGCAGCTAAGAAGCCTAAAGGCAGGACAGGATTTGGAGACTTCAGCTCCTGGTAAAGCCGCTTCTCTCCTGAGGAAACATCACTGTGCTCTGTTCTGAACAAAATGCATTTTAACATCATAACAATGCTATGGACTGCTTGAGCAAAACCTGCGATCTCTTTAAGAAAGTGATTTATGACTGTTTTGATATATTATCTGGTCTGATGTACAATTTACTTCTCATGTTTTTCTTTTTAGTTTGTAAAATACTTCCTACAATGACCTTTGTTCTCTGTTTCAGCAACATATTTCACAATGTCCACTGGTATACTGTATTTTATGTAACAATAAATCAGCTTTTCCAAAGCCTGCTGTAAGTCGCGTGTACTTTTTCATCCTTTGAGTTCTAGCAGTGTGAGTTGTTGCTACTTGCAGTTTTTGCCTGCCAAGACCTTCACCTTCATCATCCAGGATGAATCGCACACATCATGTTGATTTACTATTATGAATAAGATTTTTACAATTGGAAATCCCTCTATCTATCAGGGATTAGGGCAGTGGGTAGGGTACGTTGGGGGTGTGGGTACTATTTGGTTTTAATTGGCCTATAATAATAGTCCCAGTAATATTTCCCAGTGTTTGTATGGTGTTGAGGTGATGGCTCAGTGTCACTGCAGTATTAAAATACTAATTCATTTACATTTTTGGGAAACGCAATCAACTAATTTGATTCAGAGGTATTTGTGAGCAGGTGCAGACAAAATTAACTGCAGGAGAAGGCAACATTAGAACAAGTGTGACTGCGGAAATTGGCCATTGGTCAGTTGTTAGAGAAACTAAAATCGACCAAGAGTGTTTGTGGGAGTATGGCAGATTAGCTAAGTGTGTCCGTAAGAGCAGGTAGGATTGGGATTGGTCTGGAGTCTCTGTAGGAGCTGGTGGGATTTGTCTGGGGACTCTGTAGAGGTAGTTGGCATTGGACAAGAATGTCTCTTGAAGCAGGTGGGCTTGGACAAGAGTGTATGTAGTAGCAGGTGGAATTGGACAATAGTATCTCCAATGTGGGATTCTCTAGGAGCAGATGCGATTAGTTCTGCAGTGTCCATAGGGGCACTTGGGATTGGTCAAATGTGTCCATAGGACCAGGTGGTCTTGGTCTCTGTAGGAACAAGTGTGTTTATTTAGAAGTGTCAAATAGGTGGGATTGGTCAAATGTGTGTGAAGGAAGAGAAGCGAAGGGGAGCCAGTGGGATTGGTCCAGAATCTTTGTACACGCAAGAGGGGCTGGCCAAGAGTGTCCATAGGACCAGGTGTGATTGGTCAGATGTGTCCGTAGTGCTAAATGTGATTGGTCAAGAGTGTCTGTAGGACCCAGTGGGATTAGTATTGTCTGTCTGTAGGTGCAGGTGGGCTTGGTCTGGAGTTTCTGTAGGAGCAATTGGGCTTGGTCTGGAGTTTCTGTAGGAGCAATTGGGCTTGGTCTAGTGTCTGTGGAACTAGATGGACTTGGTCAAATGTGACAACAGGAACAGGTGGGATTGGTCTGAGGTATTTGAGGGAGATGATGGACTTGGTCCGTCTGGTTAAGCAGGTTGAATTGGTCAAAAGTGTCCAAAGGAAGAGGTGGGATTGGCCAAGAGTGTCTTTAAGAATGGATGGGATTGGCCCATAATCTTTGTACGAGTGGGTAGGATTGCTTAAGAATGACTTGAGGGACAAGTGCGACTGGTTAAGGATGTCTTTAGAAGCAGATGGGGTTCGTCTCGAGTCTTTGTCGGAGCAGGTGGGATTAGTCAAGAGTGTCTTTAGGAGCAGATAGGATTGATCTGGAGTCTTATTAGGAGCAGATGGGATTGGTCAAGAGTGTCTTAGGAGCAGGTGGGATTGGTTAAGAGTCTTTGGGAGCAGATGGGATTTGTCTGAGTCATTGTAAGAGCAGATGGGATTGGTCTGCAGTCTTTGTTGTCTGGCATTAAAAAGTTGGATTTAAAATGTATAGAATTCAGTTGTCCATTGCTAAATCTGTTGATGTACAATATGGCTGCCACTGGTGTGATGTCCCTCTGTAGGGATCCATGACTGAACGTTTTCAAATCTAACACAGAACTGATAATGGTAATCTGGCTGTGTGGGTGAAGATGCGCTTGTAGGCATCAGCTTTATACAAATTGACCTTTGCCCTTCATCCTGTGGAAACTCTCTGCCACCAGGATATTTCTAGTCCTCTTGCATATCATGGTTAAAGTTAATGTTTATAATTAATTAGGAAGAGCTTGGTTCATGAACTTTTCAGCCCATGAAGTAACGGTGAGGTGTAATTCTATACATGCTGTAACATGCACACGATACTGAACTGCACTAAAATATTCACGTTAAGCAGAATAGTGAGGTGTGCATTTGCAGCATTTTGCTTTTCAGTCATGTGGTCGATTAGTACCGAAGTCCATAAAGGACACGGACTGTTTCTAACTAAATGCATTTTGTCAAGACGACAACCAGCAGGGGTTGTGTTCTGTATCGTTGTAGGACACCAGTAAGTACTGTTTGCATTGTCATCAGTGCTGTCATCTGTAATTGTGTGTAGGTGTGAATTACATGAAACTGAGCGTTCAGATGACATAAAGCCTGAATGAACAACAAATCTGTCTGTTAAATGAAAGAAGAACAAAGCATTTGCCGGGTGTGGGTGTGTAAAAAGCACAGCTGGCCCGGAGATCAGCTGATGGTATCCACATTCACAGTTTGTCTGTTTTGCTGACAGCTCAGGCAACAAGGACCAGAACTACTGCTGACACAGAGGGATGCTTCCAGCTTGTCAAGAAGCCAAGATCTGATTCTGTGCGTGTGTGTGTGTGTGAGAGAGAGAGACCAAGAGATACTTGGACTGTATATATGGATATATTTCAAAGCACTTTTGTTTAATTCACCCTGTGTGCAGGAGAGAGAAACTGAATGTATGTGCATTTAAATCAGAAAAAGATGAAATGTGTATGAGGAAGAGAAAGAGTCACATTGCCTTCTCAGTTTCAGAGCCCTTTTTAGAGCCTGAAACTGAGATGTAGAAAGCATACCTCCTTGTTCACAGCATGAAAGGCACATAGTCTACATCTGTCTTAGAGAACAAAGGATGTTTTAGGGGATGATGGGGGTGTGATGGGGGTGATTATACAGACTGTACCAGAACCAGACAAACTCTGTGATGTCACCCGTAGGTTTTCTGAAAAGAGTTATAGAAGCTCAAATGTAGACGTCGCCATCTTGGCAGGAGCTGACTCCACCTAAACCCCTGATTAATCCATAAATGGGCGGAACGAACAGGGCCTCGCTGTCGTTTGGAGTGTGCCTACTGTACCTAACTCAGTTTCCATCCACAAGATAGCAGGAGTATTAGCTTCAGCTTAGCTAAAGTACTATGGTTGGCTAACATTAATTTCGGCGCGAATACATTTGATTGAACTCCGTCATCCATAGCATAGACATTTCCTGTGTCAACTCCTACGTTTCTTGTGGTAAGTTAAACTATGGGCAATGGTAGCTCAGAGGGTTAAGGTGCAGAGTTACTGATCGCAAGATCAGCGGTTCAAGCCCCATCTCCTGCAGGTTGCCATTGTTGGGACTTTGACCGAGGCCCTTAACCCTATCTGCTTCAGGGGTGCCGTATCATAGCTGACCCAGCGATCTGACTACAGTTACGCTGGAATTTGCGAAGAAAGAATTTCACTGTACAATAATGTGTATGTGACAAATGGTTGTCACGATGATTTGTTTTTGCGTAAGTAATTAACGTAAAATTATTCTAATTAGCAGGTTAGCTGAAGCGACACATAGCAGACAGCTAGCAGTTTGACACCTGAAATACAGCTGTCACTCAAATTGGCCATGCCCCTAATTCTGCATAACATGACTTATTATCCTTTTAATTGATTAGTTACATAAAAATTCATCCCCTGTGCAGTTATCATGAATGGGAAATCTATCTATTGAGATCCAAACCCTTTTTTTGTACCAGGCTGGAAACATGTTTACTTCTACTGTAAATTCTGGCATTTTACCATAAGGCTCTATGGGGATTGACTCATTTTTTGGAGCCTAGTGGACATTCAAGGAACTGCATGTTTTGTCACTTACGTATTGGCTTCATTTTTTAGAATCAGAGGTTGCCCCTTGATTGATGCCGAACTTTATTGACTTCATATTACCAACATATTGTACAAATTCTTGTCCCTACAGTAAGTTGTTTCTATAGCACAAAGTAAGTTGCTTACTGGTTAGCACAGTATCTGTTGTCTTGCACCTCAACAGTCCGGGTCCGATTGCCGCCTCGTGGTCTGCATGCATGGAGTTTGCATGTTCTCCCCCGTGTCTGGTGAGTCTCCTCCGGGTTCTCCGTTTTCCTCCCCCAGTCCAAAGACATGCAGGTTAGGCTAATTGCCGTTGAGCTGGCAACCCGACCCCTTAAGGAACTGCCACAGAAACGACGGATATACCTCCATGGTGGGGCGTACCCGTCGCCCAATGTGCCGGAGGACCAAAATGGCAAAAAAAAAAACAGAAACAATAATGCATGATATGAACTAAGTTTTTTTTTATTATTACTTAAGTTATAAAAAGCAAACTTGTCCATTCAAACACACGCTGCTTTTCATTTCTCGTCTTTCATAATATGAAATTTATCCATCATTTATCATAGAGAAGCACAGATACATACATAATCACCTCCCCCTCATTTTCTGTTTCAAATGGATTTAATTTTTTTTTTTTTTTGCTGTTCTGATCATTACTGTGTCATCTTCCAGACTGGCCTGAATGATGACAGGCGTGTGGGCGGCGTGAGAGCCGTTTAGCCTCTCCCTGACCTGTTCTGTGCTGTAATGTGACAGTAGGAATAAAAGGCAACAGTTTTGGGGTCTAGCAGAAGCGTAGTGCTCTTAATGGAGGAGGGAATGAGTTCGGGAGGGATTAGTCAGGTTTAGGCGGCTGTTCGGAGGCCGCATACTTCCGAAAGTAATTTCCATAATTATTCTGCTAGACGTATGACTCAGCTCTTCACGGTTGTCTCTTTCTGATTGAATGGTGGTCTGTCTCTCAACCTGCCAACACCACCACACCCAGTATGACCGCATGTTACGGAAGGTCTGTCTTTTAATGCTGGATAAATGCAAGACTCAAATCCTACAGCATCACCTGTCTCCATTGGCAAGTGGTTTTGGGTCTCTTTAACTTCTACAAACGGAAAACTGATGCTTTTCATCGCTTCCTGACTCTGAACAGGTTGAATAAATTTATAGAGTCATGGTGCTGCTGTCCTTTTTATCTTTTCTATAGAAACCACTTCCACAGGGACTCATACGCAGACGTTGCACATAAACAGAATTTTGAAAAACCGTCTCTAGCTGCCATAACAACTCTG
Organism: Clariallabes teugelsi; assembly: GCA_030014215.1. NCBI lineage: Eukaryota > Metazoa > Chordata > Actinopteri > Siluriformes > Clariidae > Clariallabes > Clariallabes teugelsi. The sequence goes on along the minus strand of JAQMYG010000014.1, from coordinate 19,513,177 downwards.
ACCAGTCAAGAAGCGGACTCCACAAGACCTCTGAAGGTCTACTGTGGTATCTGTCACGAAAAAGTTAGCAGTAGATCCTTGAAGTTCTGTAACTTGTGAGGTGAGGCATCCATGCATCAGACATATTTATTCAGACTGGGGAATTTGAAGGCCAAGTCAACAGCTTGATCTATTTATCATGTTCCTCACACCAACTTGCAGTGTGATAGTGTAATATTTTCAGCGATCTAGGATGGCTACAGTAGCTCTTCTGTGAGATCAGACCACACAGGGTAGTCTTTGAGCCACACAGAGCCTTTGGTGCCCATGATCGCGCCCATGACAGTTCATGGACCACTTTTCTTAAGTACTTACCAGTACATACCAGTATAGAGATGCTCAGACCCAGTTGCCTAGCTGTCAAAATGTTGCCCTTGTCAAAGTCAGTCACATCCTTATACTTTGTGCCCATTGTTACGGTTTCCAAAACAATGAATTTCAGAATAGCAGGTCTTAGTATTCGGCAAATACAACCTCAGATGATCAACAACATATAACTTTTTCGCTGTGGCATTATTTGTTTAACAGAAAATAATTTTTTTTTAAAAACAAGCAGGTAATATTAACTTCCCCCATGATATAATAATTGCTTCAGTAGCTATAGTTTCATGTGGCGAATGCAGTAATGTGAAAATTCTGCAATGTCTGCTGTAATGTAAAAATGTCTGCATTTGGCAGACAAACTTACTCAAAGTGACTTACATTTGGATCTCATTATACTGAACATCTCAGCAGTTGAGGGCCAACAATGGCAAGAGGGAGGTGGTGGGGTTTGAACTTGGGACCTTCCAATCAGTAGTCCAATGCCTCAACCAATTAAGTAAGTAATTTCCTGTATGACTTTACTATGTCTCTCTTTCATCATTGTTGAGGAATTTTGATCCATTCTTCTTTACAACGTTGCTTCATTTTATTGAGGTTTTTGGGCAGTCGCTTCCTGACGATCCTTCCAACCAAACCATACTTGTTCAGTCTTCTTCTAATTGTGCTGTCATGGACTTGAACACTCAACACTCTCAGTGAGGTCTGTCAGTCTGGGATGCAGCACTTGTGTAATTTTTGGAACACTGGGACGTTCATGTTCTGGGACGTCAACTCTTGGGAAGATTAGCTTTATTGAATGCTTTTCACTTGTGAATAATCTTTCCCACTGTAAAATGGTGATCTCCAAATAGTTTGGAAATGTTTATTTATTTTATATATTTTTTAAAACCCTTTCCAGATTTGATTTGCAGCAACAATTGCTTCTCTATAAGAGCGTAGCTCATCTCTTTCCCTCTTGGCATTGTGTTAGCACACACCTGAATGCTCCAGACCATCAAACTGCCAAAACTTCTGCTTTTATATGATTTCATTAATCAAGGGCTGATGATGAGCAGGACCTGGCTGCAACTTACCCTCTTAAATCCTGTGGAACCTGTACAGGGGTACGTAATATTGCATGTGTAATTTCTGGCTTAATTTTTGTTAAATAGATAATTGCATGGTGAAAAAGTTTGTTGTTTGTCTGAGATTGTATTTGCCTAATACTAAGACCTGCTACTACAATCAGATGATTTTTACACAAAAAAAAAAAAACACACACACACAAAAACAAATTTTTGATGTACAGTTCCTCTGTATATCTAATTTACTTTAAGGTAGAAGAAAAAAAAAAAGAAAGGTTGAGTTGAGGGAACTGTTTACAGCTGATAAAACTGGAAGGAAGTGTTTTGTGAACGTTCTGCAACATTAAACGTAATGATAATAAGCTAAAAAGTACAATTTGTCATTCTTGAAGGAATAAATATGTAATTGCTTTGATTCACAACACATCATGTCTCTGATTAATTTCCTATAAAAAGCATATTATTCCTTATGCATCCATCCCTATATCATAAAAAGACATTTTGTCCAATAACAAAAAGACAGAAAGTGATAAAAGTGGAAGACTAGATCAAACACAAGCCATGTGAGTTCATCCTGTACTTTGTTCTCCTTTCCATGGATGATGGAGAAGCTGCTGAAGCATCACTAAATCACTGGGTTTGATGACTCGACTTTGAGTCAGAGAAAGGAACAGCTTGTGAACGTTCTTCATTCCTCGTTCCTCCTCTCAGATGCCGTCATCCTTTGTTCTCAGCTGTGCGTTAAGCACTCGGGACGTCTCGTGTTCAAAGACACCACTCTGTTCGAAAACACATACTCTGCTTAGAAATGTGAAGGCTGCTGAGATGAATCTTCTCCCCTGAACACCACAGAGACACCGTACACGATCAGCAGCCGACGTCCTGTCTTCTAAGTATCGTCTTGTGTCGATATGAGGACTTTCTAACGTAAATTATATGACGATCGGTTTGTTCGGTTTCTCCAGGAATTGTGATGCCGTTTGAAGCTTTGAAGCTTATTTCTGTGGTTTCTACACTCATTCGCTAGGGTGTTGGTTTGAGGTTTTCATCTACAGTATGTAGAAGTTTACAAGTAATTTTTTTTTAAAATCCCTGCTCCATTCCATAAACACAAATTTTAGTTTTTGATCTTTTTTACGCTGGTGGCACGGTGGTGTAGTGGTTAGCACTGTCGCCTTGCACCTCCAGGTTCGATTTCCGACCAGGTTTGATTACCATCTCTGTGTGCATGGAGTTTGCATGTTCTCCCTGTGCTTGGTGGGTTTCCTCCGGGTTCTCTGGTTTCCTCCCATAGTCCAAAGATATGCAGGTTAGGCTAATTGGCATTCCCAAATTGCCCGTAGAGTGTAAAGAAGATAAGAAGAGAGATTTTTTTTTAATTTTTTTATTTTTTTGACGAGGGGCATTCAAGTCAAACCGGGACTTGTGATTAAAATTTCTTTTGAACGAAGTGATTGAATACGTGAAATGATTGACATTTACAGAAGACTTCAGTTACAGTACGGTGATGAGACTCTTAGCCGCAATAAAACATTTGAATTGTGCAAACGTTTTAAAGAAGGCCGTACGGCCGCGAACGGATCCGGACCCGGAGCCCACTGCAGTCGCTCCAACGAACATCAAACACCTGATCCTTAAAAATCGACAGATAAATTGTCAGCTTGCGGAAGAGACGCATCTGTCCGTGGGAACTGAACACACAATCATTCATGGACTCCACTTGCGGGTTACAGGAACTAGGCTGGGAGTTATTGCCACATCCCACAACAGTCCTGACCTCGCCATTTCCACATTAAAGGAGTTCCTGGGAGGCCAGGGGTACAATTTCCGATCATGGCTCCGGTGTGCTGAGAGAACTTTCTACCTCGATGGAAATCCAAGCTCTATTGTAACGCTGGGATAAGTGCATTAGTGTGGCAGGGGATTTTATACAGTGGAACCTCGGATTACGAGCATAATTCGTTCCGGAAGCGGACTCGTATTCCAAAACCCCTGGAAAACAAAATAAAATTTTCCCATAAGAAATAATGGAAATTCAAATTATTCGTTCTACAGCCCAAAAAAATAAATACATAAAAATAATT
>JAQMYG010000014.1:19448886-19464585 GCA_030014215.1 Clariallabes teugelsi | reverse complement strand
CATTTTCTGCAATGGAAAAGTACTTGAACTAGTTACTTTTATCAGAAAGTAACGCTGTAATGTAACTGATTACTTTTCAAATGATAGTAATTTTGTAATGTAATTAGTTACTTTAAAAAGTCATGTCCCCCAACACTGCTTACAACGACATAACCTATAACTGAACCTGGAAGCTCTCACACCGAACAGGCTTCAGCGGCGGCTGTCAGCACAGACCCGATATAAAGTGCAGGCTTCAGAATATCATCTTCCCAAAGTGACAATCAGCTAATGGACAGCGAAGACAGGAGAACCCTGCGCTATAATTACATTTCCACGTAGAGCTTGTAGAGTTTGTAAAGCTTCTCAAGTGCTGAAAGTGTTACTGCATTAGTTAAGGCACGAATGCTGACTGAGGATTCCTCTCAGGTCATGGACCTCCTGCTGAGTGGAGTGAGCCGGTCCTGGATTACAGAAAGGGTGTTATTTCCTGACCAGATCATCATACAGCACATAAATCAAGCAACTTGCAACGAGTGCTCAAAATGTATGTTTGTGCTTCTCTAACACCTGTGTGACACTAATGTGAGCTAATAAAGGACAAAGAAAACAACCTAAATTTTGTTGTTGGTGGACGACACAAGAAATCTTCTTTTTTTTTTTTTTCCTTTTTTTTTTATGTATGTGCTAAGCATAGACTGTATAAGACCTGGACAAACCCTCTGTGACATTACTCACAGGGTTTCTGAAGAACGGTTTTGTGGGCGTGGCTCTGGTTGTCGCCAGCTTGGCAGGAGCTGACTCCGCCTGAACCTGGTTAAATCCATAAATGGGCAGGCGAATGAGTTCGCACTGAGTGTTAGGTGGAACAACCGTACCTATCTCAGTCACCACAATCTAGCTAGCTTAGCTGTAGTGTAGCTAAAATGCTAACATGACTAAAATTTATTTATATGCTAACGTTACTTTGCATTTGATTGAATTCCGACATCCATAACCTACATGTTGTCCATGTAAACTCTTACATTTCTTGTGGTAAATTAATCTACAACTATTCCAATTAGCTGGTTAGCCAAAGTGATGCATAGCATACAGCTAACTCAAATCATCCACACCTCCAATTATGATAAATTTTATAGCTTAATAAATTTGAACTGATGAAAAATTTGCCCCCTATACAGTTGTCAAGAACAGGAACTGGACAAAATTGTTTTTTGTACCGCGTTGTGAACGTGTTTATTTCTGTTATAAAGTTGAACATTTTAACATTGGGGTTTATGGGGATTGGCTCACTTTTGGAGCAAGCCTCCAGTGGTCATTCTAGGAACTGCATGCTTTGCCCCTTCTTGTTGCCAAGCCACAGTTAGAAAATCATTACTTAATAATGAGGAGCTCCTTCATTGTTTCTTGCTGACACCTTCTTGATTTCTATTGAATTCACATGTCAAGGTTAGGCAAACTACTTGTCGTATAGACAGTTAATCGAAAGCGAAAGTAAACGCTCCCAGAAACAAAATGCTTTTCCTTTCCTTCCAGCGAATTTGCGCGTGTGTGGTCTTTTTTTTTTGGCATTGGCATGTTGTTTGCTTTTGGTTTGACCTTTGTTTTAGCTGGAAAAGCAAAAAAAAGTTTTCTTCTGTCTTACATATTGTGGTAAGAAAGTATAAAAATCAAACCAGTGCAAAATGTTTCAAATGTAAAGTGCACAGTTTCAATTTCCCAAAATTAAATAACTGACAAATTTAATGATAATAATATGAATTTTTTAAAATAATAATTCATTGCATACTAAATGTATTTTTACTGGTTTTTTTTTAAATCAAAGGGCATTTTCGCACTTCAAGTACTGCGAGTATGAACATTTTCAAACGCCATTCCCGCTGCTCCTTTAACACTGTCCATTTTTTCTCTACAATATCTCATAAATGAAGCTTTCAAGACATGTTAGACGGACCAAAGCCAATTCTTTCATACCGAGTGCAGTCACCCTATTCACTGAATAAAAGTGCAGGTTGCTGGCGAATATGTAGTGAAAAGGACGCTTATTCCTTAATTATTCCTTAAGTGCACTGGGACTGGGTGTGCTTTGCATAACCTGAATGGAAACATGCAACTATTAACACTAAATCCCGGTTGATTAGCTCCACAATAAACACCAGGATCGGTGCTAAAAACCGGTCTGGGTGGATTCTTTCCCCTCGCACATATGGTTTGTTTAGCTTCACGCAGACTTCCGATAAGGTGATAAGATATGCAAAGTGGATTTCCTGTGGAGTTTTGTGTTTGGGTGGAGTTGAGATTGTTTGGGTCAACCAGACCGCGACGTGCTTTGGGAACCTCTGTCATGTGACTTGGCTTAAAAATATCCACAAACCCCAAAGGTAGCTCGACCCGAACTACCAAAAACACGGTGACTTAACTTCATTCCATTCTTCAATAACAGACTGGAAATACAAGTTCACTAACATTCTCTCACAAACAGCTGGAGAAATAAAATGTTTACTGCACGTTCAGCAGTTTCAGAATCATGACTTAAGAATGGCTGGGAAACCTCTCACTTCTCAAGGTCAACATGTGCACGTTAGCCTGATCACAGAAACAGGAAACCGCTTCGCAGACTTGGTAGTACTTTCGTTTCTGCATGGTTTGTTTAGCTCTGCAGTACAGTACAAGGAACAAGCGATCTGTTCTTTACAGTCGTAAACAAGGCAAATTCAGATCACAGACCTGAGGTGATGAATGGGGAAGGATGAGGAAGCAACGAGCAAGAACACAAACTCCTTAAAAAGAGATCCTGTTCGAGCTACACTTGGAGATTGTCTGGCACCGGTGCAATCATATCCGCCTGCAGCTTTATCGGCTTAGCTGTTTCCAGCACTGACGAACCCGAGGTCCTAATCAGCAAAAACACAGGATGTAGAACGGGTGCTTTGATGTGTGTTTATTACAAACGACGCAACCCGGCAGGATGGATTAACCTCAGAACCTATTACAGAGAGTGTACGGAGCCGGTATGATGGATTATCACCTCGTGTTGCCGAGACAGTACGACGGCATTATACTGTATCACACCCAGTGTTGCCCACTACTACTCGATTAATCTGGTACTGTTATGCGGCCACAAATCGATTTGCGTGAAGACTGCTGGAAATTCGCAAATCGACTTGGAGTTGGAAACGGAAAACTATTCTGTTTGGTCTTTGGCGTAGCAAGAACAAAACGCAGCAAATTTGCCAACTATTAATGAGCAACCCAGACAAAGTGAGGGGTGCCAATACTTTGATCTTCAGACTGATGAAAAAAAATGTTGAAAGCAAAAGGACGTTTTATTAATTTTTTTAAAAAAGTTTTTTATTTATTTATATAGGTTTACATTTGATGTAAAATGTTGCAGTTCCTCTATTATCCTGCAGGTGGTGCAGAGCATCCTGTGTGATAGGAAATAAGTATTTGCAAAGTTTGTTAAGAGTTCTAAAATATTTTTTTTTATAATATATTGAATCTAGATATTTGTAAACATGATACAGAATCAGCACCTAGACATCATGATAATATCGTATCGGGCAGTCCCGTTCCCGTCATGATTCCCGTTCCTAATGAATAACCATGCTAACACGGCGGAGACATTCTACCGAGTCTATAAATAGTGCCATTGAGTATTCGAGTATGTGTACACGTTTACTAACATGCGTTTGTGTGAGTCTGTCATCACCGAACCCGTTTGCTCACCTTTGAGATGAGCTCATCATGGTTGGCCAGGTGCGCTCGGCAGTGGATGCAGCTGTAGGTGCGGTGGCAGTTGGGCAGGTAGGCCTGGAAGGTTTTCGACTTGGTCATTTTCACCATCTCACAGTCGTGGTTCTCCTCGCTGGGCTCGTCTGCGCTGGCGCTGGATGAGTTGCAGCTCTGCTGAACTTGCTGACAGAAGAAACACTGGAAGATGCAAGCAAAAGCCGTCGTTGTTCTGGAGTGGGTGTGTGGCACGCTCCACACAGACACCACGGGAGAAAAAACAACCTTGGAAAACTAACAAGACAAACAGGGTGGAGGAAATAGAGAGAGAGGGAGAGAGAGAGACAGGGAAGGGGGAAAAAATTCAATTATTGATCACTCAAAAGGCCTACAGGGTTGAAGGCTAATCTTTACCCAAGGCGCATTAATACAGCGTATTAAGTGTTTAGAATAAAATGCTAACACATTTATGGATTGTTCAATGTTAAACCTAAATCCTTTTAAACCAAAACGTGAATAAGGAAGCATTAGCTCTTTATCTGACAGATTCTGAATGAGTAAGTTTTTGCCCTCTGGCAAATACCACATGTTTAAACCTCTAACTCAAACCCTTGTTTAAGCATGATACAGAGGCAGTGACTTGTTTAGTGCACTGAGGAGACCAAGACAGGGCTTTCATTAATGCTGAGGGACAATCAACTTTATTTTTTAATAACCACACACAACCTGATGACTGAGCTCCTGCGTCCAAAGGTTTAGGGGATACATTAGAATGCAGATCTAATTTGAATTGAACTTGAGGTGTTAAGGGAATTAACACGAGTCGCCTTTGTGTTAACACACATGGTTACACTTGAAAACAGCTACTGTTTTTCTTGTTTGTTGTATATCACATAATAAGGTTGGCACAAAGGTGTACACAAAGAAGATGCCAAGGGTTTAAATCCCTTGTAAGGGACCTTAGTTAAAAAATTTTTATTAAAAAAGCCTAGTTTTTGACAGTTAAAGGTTAATAACTGTATCGCACTGATCGACTCAATCAATCAGGGTGTACAGCCGGACAAGCTGGTGTTCCCAACAACCCCTCCAATCGCTGATTGTCACTGTTCCCAACAACCAATCACTGATCGCCACTGTTCCAAACAACCAATCCCTGAGCGACATTGATCCCAACAACCAAACACTGAGCACCATTGTTCCCAACAACCAATCAATGAGCGACATTCATCCCAACAAACCAATCACTCATCACCACTGCTCCCCCCAAAAAAACACTGCTCCCAACAATTAATCATTGATCAACCAATCGCTGATCACCACTTTCCCAACAACCAATCACTGGATCATCATTGATCCCAAAAACCAATTACTGGATCATCATTGATCCCAAAAACCAATTACTGGATCATCATTGATCCCAAAAACCAATTACTGATCACCACTGATCAACAACCAATCACTTGCTCATCATTGATCCCGAAAAACCTATCACTGATCACCACTGATCAACAACCAATCACTGGATCATCATTGATCCCGAAAAACCAATTACTGATCACCACTGATCCCAATTACTGAACATGTTGATCCTAACAACCAATCACTGGACCAGCAAGGTTTGCTCCACTTATGCACTTATAAGTTCTTCATATGTAATCATTTCGAAGATATTTATTAGTAATAAAAACAAGGAATCATATTTAAAAAATAAAAAAATTAACTCCACAGGTTTATATATAAAATGTATGTTCTTTGTTTTATTCTTTAAACATGTTAACGATTTGTGGTGCCATGACCTAAGTTTTCTATAAACTTTCACACAGCCTTCCTTCCTCACCTTATGAAGTGCAAACGTTTAATTATGACCCGTGAATGAATATGCAACTGCTTCAATGACGACATTAGGTGACTTTTTTTTTTTTTTTTTTTTAAACATGCATTGGTTACTTTCCCCTTGAAAAGCCCTGGCATACAGCTGTTCCAGCCTGTTGCGTATTTCCTTTTATAGCAATGCGTCAGCTTCCTCCTAACTTGTTTGCCCTGGCAAGACGCTCGTGCTCTGATTGTTGGTATAAACTGGCTGACCTGGTGATCCGAATTCCTAAAATATTACAGAATGTGGGTTGAATCGATGCATTCATGGCTCTCATCCTGGCGCAGACAATGAAACAATAACATATATAACAACAATTAATAATAACAGCAGGAAAATGTTACAGATTTTTTTAAATTTATTATTATTTGAGTTAATGCACGGCTCCAGTAATACCATGCAAAAGAAAAACACTGACGCTTCCGTGAGAGAACAGGAAGTCTGGCTACTGCCATGCAAGACGAGAGAAACGGAGCGCGCGTGCGCCCGCGAGCGCACGGAGAACCTGGCGCGAGCGCGCCACGAGAAAGCTTCTTTATAAACAGATCATGGAGACGGAGACAAGAGCGTCCAGGAGTCACGTCAACATCACACACTGATATGAAAATACACTCATTTTTTATTATAAGACAGATAGTTATATGAGAAACGGCGTTTAGTGTGTATGTGTTTTTTTTTTTTTTTTTTTATACAAAATGATGCCGTTAAGTCTTTGAGGTAAACACGTCACTACCGTCGGTTGGTAGAACAAAGAATTGCGCGCGCTTAACCTCCACATCTGAAGGAATCGAATCCAGACGTTTTTTCCCCCTTTTTTGGGATTCGATTCTGATACAATGTTTCAGTGTTTCAAAAGAGTCGACTCCATGAATTGATTCGTTCTGAAAACTAAACCATTCAGGTTTCGGTGATTCAAAAGAGTCGACCCAAAGAGTCGATTGCTTCAGAATACTACACCACAGGAAACCACATGATTGGAGAGTTCTTTGTAAATTAGTGCATACAACACGATACGATGGTAATGAAGACGTAATAACAAAAACAAGAGGGCCCGTCAAACCATGACAACATAGGGCTGATATTATTATGGCACAAGCACTATGCTAACAAAAACAAACACACGTTTCTTAATTTTAAAACGTTCAATTTTGTTGATCGACGTGTAAAAAAATAGTTTGTACCCAAATGTATGTATTGTGTCTCATTTTAAAATGACAAAACTGTCCTGTCTTTCTTTTTCTTTTGAATAAACGTGTGCCTGAGTCGAATCATGCTGCGGAACCGATTCTCAATATTCAGAGCCGACTCTGAACTATCAATGCATGGAATCGGAGAATCGACTCTCAAGATTCAGGAAGGAAGCGATAAGGGATTAAAAAAAGCTAATCATTCGGATTATTTAAAGCGTTAGTAAAAAAGCAATAACATTCCAGCAAAAGACTTTGAACAGTAGAGCCGAGCACGGCAGAAATTATATAAATTCATGTCCACTTCGCTGTCACGTTTGTTTCTTTAATCAGTGCAAACTTCCTCGTACTGTACGTATCCTTAAGCTTTGTCTAGTTTGTTTTACCTGTGTTTACATCACAGTTGCCTTCATGACAACCAGTTCAAAGCACACGAATAAGACAGACCAGGTATACTGTACATGCATGACGATGATAGTGAACTGATGTTGAGGGGAAACAAAGGAAAAGCGGCACTGAGCGACACGAGGATGCAAAACAAAGAGCTACTTTAATGACGATCAAAAGCGACAACGCAACAATTCAGTTCTGGATGTTGCATGCATGCTTGTCATTATTTGTGCTTCTATCCATTCGGTCTATCTATCTATCCTTTACCTAAAGTCGACTAACGCTTTGACCACGTTTTTGTTGTTTTTGTTTTGTGCTTCCAATACCCACACTTCCTCTTCTCTCCAAGCAAATCAACAAACACAGCTTTTGTCACTGCATTACCATGCACTCTCTAACAAGATTATTAACACACATACATCACTCTATTTAATAAAAATACATTTGAAACAAACAAACATATAGAAACTCTTATTATTAACTCACCACCAGAGCAGCTGAACTGATCTTCTTCCTTCCTTAGTCTACTAAAAGCTCTAACACAATCCAACAAATTGTTGATTTAAACCCGATTTATTTTTTATTTATTTATTTATTATTTATTTTCCTCCCCACGGCAGACTGACTCTTGTTGCTTGTTGTGTGATTGTCTTGTCTCAAGTGTATGTCCCTGCTTTGTTGGTCTCTTTGTGTTCGTGATAGACTAGCTGCTTTGTCGCCACCAGGGGGCGGAGCTGTACTACCGATGGACATGTAAAGCGTGCAATGAGGAACAAGGAGGCGGGGCGGTGGAGCCAACGAGAACCCGGATGTGTAAATAAAAACAAGCTGCAAGGTGGCGTTTATATAAAATTGTTATTATTATTATTATTATTAAATATATAATATTGACACTTGACGTTGTTTATAAGTCAATAAACAGTCTCGAGGGTCCCTTAGGTAGGCTTGTAGGTTTAGGAAACATGATGATTTCAGCATCTGGAGGAAAAGAATTGAACTGAATATTATTTTGGGAAAAATATGGGTATACTGTTGTAGAAGTAATGTAGACACAAGGGTTTTCGATAAATAGATCACACTGAAATCACACTGAAAAAGTGTGTTGTTGTTGTTGTTGTTGTTTTTTTTGGGGGGGTGACATCCCCCCATTTTTCTATACCACAGCAAGCTCCCTGATGTGAATGACATCACTTGTTTTCGATTTTCATCACCTTTAAATATAAAATGAGGGGAAAGAGCAAAGATGTTGAATGTTTGAAAAGAAAACTGGAAAAGTGTTAAGGTGTTGGGAAGATAGATAGACAGATAGATAGACAGACAGACAGACAGACAGACAGATAGATAGATAAAATTTTGAGGGAAATTAATTATAGCACTAAAGGTCCAGTTACCTTATTTCATTTTTGAGTAACTCATAATTCCTGCACAATACCTTATCTTTAAATAGATAGATAGATAGATCGATAGATCGATAGATAGATAGATAGATAGTGTTATTGCATGTGTTATTGCTCTTCAACAAAAAAAAACTATTGCTCACATATTAAATTCTATACTATAATAATAATATAAAAGACACCAGGGCAAACATGGCATACACTTTTAAAGGGAAAAAAAAAAATGCATTCAAAAAACAAAACCCCTGATCCATGATCTGTACATCTTCTATCATTATAGCATGATTATGAACTTCATTTTAAACATAACAGCACCTCCACTGTTCCACTTGTTAGGTTTTGTTGCTTGAAGAACAAAATGTACCTGCAGGCTTTTTGGCAATTTTTTTCTCTCTGTACAGTGTCAAAGACAACCTTGCTCCATCGCATAAATATCCACATATCGATCTTTACCGCCGAACACAACTCTGATTGTCACTTCTTGTCATTGCTACAGGCTACTGATGGATGTGTAGTCACGATGCTGAACAAACAGCAAGGCTGTTTTAGAAACCCATCCATCCATCTATCTATTATCCTTATGCGTCAAAGAGCATCTGCTACATCTAATAAATAATAAGTGAAGGGATGATGGGCTAAAAATAAAATCATCCGGACACTAAAAGCATCTCTGTTGAAATTAAAAGGCGTCAGGTGCTTTACATTATATCATCATCATCATCATCATCATCATGTCATTTCTGATTAGATTAGAAAAACAGGCTCGTTTTTTTTTTATTATTATTTACCCAGGCACTTCAGTGTTAAATGATCATCAGCTATATAAGGAAGCTCTGAGGTATGATGTCATTTGTTTTCACTCTGCGTCTCAGGTTCAATAACACACTTTCTCTTTTATTCCAATGCATTCCAGTGTTTATAGATAGATAGATAAATGGATAGATATATAGATGGATATATAGATGCAAATTGAACTTCATTTTAAATCTCACTGATGTAAACTGTAACATGCAGTTATTATATAATAAGAAATGTAGGTGTGTGACCTTCACTCATGCACTTGCAGACATTATAAGAGATAATGCGTTAGGCTGAGGTGTTTATTAGTACATTATGGGATTTTTCAATAAAAATGAACAAATTATTAAGTCATATTTAACGCAAATATTTGATACCTTTTCGTTGCAGGAAGTGGAGAGTTTTTACTCATTCAGCAGCACGGATGTCCCACTGATCGAGCTGCTGTTGTTGTTGTTTGTTGTTTTTTTCAATGTTTATTCATATTTCTTGTGTTTTTTCCAGGCTTTCCATGAAACACTGCAGTCAAACCGAGGCATAACTTGTTCACAGTCTGTTTATTTTATTACAACTCTCTCTCTTTCTCTCCAAAACATATGGATCCGAAATATAGAAATTAGAGATAATTATAATGATAGAAATTATAACCGCACATGCCTTACTCTTTTTTTTTTAAATGCAATTTGTAATTGTTATTAATTCTGTAATTCCCGACGCCTAACCGCGATGCTCCTCTGTGCCCGCTCGCCTTTCATACACACACACATGCACACACACACTCTGCCTCCCGTTTATTTCTGAGCGTTTGTTTTGATACCAACCGCAGCGAACGTGAAAGAAATACACGCCATTGACGCCATGCCCTGCCACTGCCATGGCAACCAATCACAATCGGCTCGTCCACCGTCCGACCAATCAGCTTCCGCTCTCCGAGCACGAGCAACTATTGCCGCTGCAATCCTCCAACCAGCGCCGCGCTGTGGACTCCGGGACAAACGCACACTGCACGCGCGCGCTCGCACTGCACCGGCCATGTTTTGTGTGCGTTGCCCCGCGCGCACCCGGACACATGCACGCGGCGGGAGCGCGCTGCGGGTTCGCGTCATCGAAGCACGTGGAAGAGGTAAACAGTTTGCGCCTCTTGTGCGCGTTATCTCAGGCAAAGAGAGGCTTTATTTAGGCATGGGGGGGAAAATGCACACACACACACACAACGCAGGACAGATGGATTATTATTATTATTACTACAAAATACTGTGTATTTTAATAATACTAATAATAACAACAAAAAATACTGTGTATTTTGTAGTAATATTAAAGTATTGTTCATTATTTGTTATATATCATTTATTATTTCTATTTTCTTTTTATTTATAATTATTATTTATAAATGATTATTAGATACAAACACTATAACAATAATAATAATAGCTCTGTTTTTAAAAAAATATCATTATTATTATTGTTGTTAATATTATTTACTACTACTACTATCAAAAATTAAATGCGTATTTTAAGTATTATTATTATTATTGTTGTTTTTGTTGTTATCATTATAACTAATATTTCAACGAATAATAATAATAATAATACAATCAAACATGTATACTGTATGTAAGAATGATTTTTTATCCTTAGACCTCTAATGCTTATAATTATTATTATTATAATTACTACTACGACTAATGAAACAGCAACCTATAACAGGAATAATTTTAAAATGAGCCTAAGCTTCTTTTCCAGATGAATAAAATATGCACTTGTCTATACAGTTTGTTTCCTGGCTGGTTAACAGAGAACCGCTGACTCGTTTTCCTGGAATATCAAATAAAACCACACGGTCCTATTTGACCAGATTATCTGCGGCCCTCTGCCGCCCTCTGCCGACGCAGTGAGGTAATGCAGCACATAAACATTTTTGCGTTAAAGCGCAAACATTATTTTGAGAAACTCGTTATGATAACAGCACAAGTTTAAAAATATATTTATGGAGTATAATTATCCAGTCACAGAACATAAATGAGAGTTAGTCCACTTGGAGAACACAGGAGATTCGACCTGGGGATCCTTTATTAGGCAGTTGGAATAGCAGAAAGAAATCTATAATTTGATCCAATCTTGTAAAAAAAAAAAAAAGTTTTTACAGGGTTGGATCAATTTCTATTCTGCTATACACTATAATCTATCATTTTTAGAACATATTTATAATAATAAAATAATAAAAACTGAGAATGAGGTGATATGAACAGAGAAAGAGGTGCAGGTGATGACAGATGATCAACCCGGTGATTAGTATACTATTGATCCTGACAAGAGGGGAAATGAGGTTGCTGCTGAGGTTTTTTTCACCAGTTTTTTTTTAGGCAGTTTGCAGCCTGTCACAGTCAAACATTTGTTTTGGATTTAATCCAAAATGAAGAAATGATCAGTGGCTTAAGACTTATGCACGGCATGATGTTTTTCCATTATTTTTTAAAAGGACATCAATTAAAAAATATACATTTTAAATCATTTGAAGTTTTAAAAGAATATCATCTGTGAATCAGTATGGCCGAGACTCGAGGTTTCAGTATTGGTATTGCGACCTTTCTAATGGTAATGATGTGGAAACGTGCTCCTATACACATTGTATTATAGTTCTAAGGAAGATTCAATAACCATAAAAATACTTCTAAATTCCTCTGACCTATAAAATCAGGTTTTTAAGTTCAAGTTCTAAATCCAACATATAGTAATCAAGATTAAAGGTACAGTTTGCATGTGGAGGTTTCATTTGATTAGATGAAAAAGATAACACTGATTATCTTATTATAGTGGAACCTATTAAATGGATTATATTAGGGAGCAAATGAACAGATGTGCTGAAAAAAAGAAAAAAATATTATCAAGTGTAAGGATCTGAGCGATTCGTTCAAGGATCATTGGGTTAGAACGACCACAAACCGGCAGGTCTTGTGGACAGGGTCAAGCTAACAGGCCCTATAATGGGCAGATGAGCATCAGAACTGGATCACAGAGCAGTGGAAGAAGGCGGCCTGGTTTGATGAATCACACTTTATTTTACACCATGTGGATTCCTGGATGCGTCTCTCTTACCTAGGGAAGACATACACACCAAGGGAGGAAGCAGATGGAACTGCTTCCGATATGGTTGACTCAGGGTGATGCTTCGGCCAACGTTCCGCTGGGAAACCTCGGGTCCTGACGTTCACATGGAGGTCACTGACACGTACCACCTACCTAAACATAGGTTTACTTTCTTGTGGAAAGCCTTCACAGAAGAGCTGAAGCTGTTATAGCTGCAAAGGGGGCGCGGCCAACATCATATTAAACCCTATGGATTAAGAATTGGATGTTACCAAGTTCATATGCATGTGAGGGCAGGCGGGCGAATACTTTTGGCAATATAGTGTATTAGGCAGGTGTTTTTTGTTTTATTATTATGGCTGCTGGGTTTCTTGCTTTTTTTGTTTCAAGTCTCTGCATCAGCGGTGTGGTTGATCTACTCTACTCAACAGGATCTCCTTCTTAACGTCGAATCTGCCAACGTTGTTGCCGTCAGTCGTCAAGGACAGCAGGCTCCCATGGCAACAAGGCCTCTCGGAACCACGGCCTTAACGAGAAAATTAGCTTGAAGCTGTTTTATGACGTCACACAACCTTCATGCTCAAGACGGCCGGTCGGAAGCTCTGCCTACATCAACAGCTTTAAGTAAAAGACTTTAAGTCATGTTAATAAATCATCAACCAAAACAAGAAGAAATATAGGATACAGTGTTTATTCTGGTGTCTTTAGGTTACATGACTTGGCAGATGCTAAATTACCCGATAATAGTAGTAATTAAAAAACAAACAAACAGAAAAAAAGGCTTGTCTGTCAGCAGCAAAGACAAACCTGTAATCGGTAATTCGTTTTTATTTTCAAAAGGTGCAACATACTTTAATTGATTTTAATATTCAATTATAACGTTTCCCCGAATGATTAACATCAACACCTCCGGGTGAAGGTGAGACCCGAGGGAGAGGCGGGGAAACGTTAAACCTGTGAGTGAAATGAACCGGTGGAGTCCTCCATTGTTTAGAATGTTACTTACAGAAGAGTTTAATAAATGAATACAATTCTGTAACAAGATTAATTACCACTAGAAACAAGACATTCAGTTTACAATAAAAAAAAGGAAAATAAAGAAAATAATTTTCTTTTGCACAAAACATCAAAAAAAAAGAAAAAGAAAAAACAACTCAAGAAGCCCCCCCAAAAAAGATCAACTGGATCAACTCGAGGCAGAAACAAAAGTCTAGTTTTTAATCACTTAATTAATACCTTTTTGAACTCAATCACAAAAAAAAATCACAAAAAAAGCAAAGCTCTGGACTTAAAATGACATAAATCAGAGTTAAGATAGATTTTTTTTTTGTTGATTTTTCATTTTTCGTTTTTAAATATATGTATTTAAGAATATATCTCAAAAATCACAACTGATCCCCGACGAAACGAAGCTGCACGATAATAAACCGTTATTCATAATGAGTAAAGGCACACAGAACAGACAGGCTGCACACGGACTTGGCTGAAGCTATCTTACAGGGTTTTGCAGTGCTTTTCAGGAACAACAAAGAAAAAAAAGATAAAGAAAAAAAGAAAAGTTTTTTTTTTTTTTCCTCTGCTCTAATAATAACCCGATCAATGTCCTCTTTAGCACCTGACGCTGGGGTCAAGCCACTGTGGCACCATGCTGGATATAAAGTTAGGCAAGAGCAGTGTGAAAACAAAGAGCGGCCTGATTCTCCATCTCTAGCCTGGTTTCATTTTTTGCTCTGTAAGTGCTAGATCGCTCTTTAAGGTACGACGCTGTCAGATCTGATCTGATCGAAAGCGAAGGGGTGGGGGGTTAAAAAAAAAAAACAAAAAAAAAAAAAAAAAACGTGGCTTGGATTGGCGCTGAGTAGAACGTGAGGTTTCCTGTGTAGTGAACGTCCCGACGGCTAGACGAGACGCCGGTCGACTTCACTCTGTCGTCTTTCTCCGTGTTAACCCGACCGAGACCGTTTCTTAGAAAATCTACTCTCTGAAATATTCTACAAGGTTGAAAGAGTTGTAGGAGGGGAAAAAAAAAACAACACAAAACAATAAAAAATTAATAATAACGAAAGAAGAAAAGAAAAGATTGCGGGAATATAAGAACAAAGAAAGGAAGAAAGAAAAAGACCTGAGAGTCCCGACGTGGAATCCCCAGCAGTGTGGCACCTCCATGTTCTTTGTATAGAAAGCTTTTTAAATTTTTTTTTTCCTGTTTTTTTTTTTTTTTTTTTTTTTTTTTTAACAGTCATGCAAGGACACAGTCTTATTGAGAAGAGAAGGCAAGAGAGAGAAAAGAGAGAGAGAAAGAAAGAAAGAAAGAAAGAAAGAAAGAGAGAGAGAGGGCAGAGACACACTGGAAACAGAAAGCAAAAAGAGCCACGGAGATATACGGAAAAAAAAAAAAACAACAACAACGAGGCACTACTTTTTAGCTCAACTTTTTTTTCCCTTTCTTTTATTTTAACGTGGCAACTCGTAGCCACAAAATACCCCATGTGATTATCTGACACCTCCCTCCTCCCTCCCTCAAAACCCTCTGTGTGCTTTGACAAAATTCAGAGCTCATCATCATCACCTCAGAATCTACCTCTACATCTACATCCCCTGAAAAAAAAAAAAAAAAACCACAAGAAAGAAAAGTTTGTATTTTTTTTTCCCCCCTCAAGGTGCCCAAATAACCCTATTGTCTTTGGTGCTTGAGCTCCTTATGTATTTATTTTTCAAAAAAGCAATCGGTTTGAACTTTTTTTTTAACGCAATGTATATTTACGCTATATTAAATCTGATATAAAAACAAACCTATTAGTATATTATCGTATTATTTAAGGGGCACGTGGCACGAAGTTTTAATTAAAAGCCTTACACACATACGGCACCTTGGCAAACTCAACTGTGGTGGTTTTTTTACTTCCTCTTTCCCCCTACAAATTTGGCCTCGACTTGAAAATGGCTTTACGGATGCTTTGCAGGAAAGCGGGAGTGAGACTGACGAGAAGCTCTTTTTTTTTTTAAATAAAAAAATAATAATAAATCATTAAACACAGCAGTTACATGATCACAGCCTTTTTTTTCTTTTTTTTTTTTTTTTTTTAACTGAAGCATAAAAAGAGTTTTGTCGAAAGGAGCCGACCCTCGACGATATTCTGGTCAGCCTGCACTCCATAGTTCATACTCGTACACACTCATACTGCACACACACACACACACACACACACACACACACACACACACACACACACACACACACACACACACACACACA
>JAQMYG010000014.1:19406580-19419081 GCA_030014215.1 Clariallabes teugelsi | reverse complement strand
TTTTGTCACATGTAAGCAAACTCACTGCTGCTGCACCGTCTTCTTCCATTGTCGAAGTGTATGTGAAGCCAAACACAAAAGTCAAAAGTGGGACGAAACCGTGGCACCCGATTGAACCAAATATCTGCGCAAATACAGCGCAGCGCGTCTATCTGAATAGCGCAGAGTTGATCTGGTTTATTCGCGCAGCCCGGTGGATCGCGCAGCGCGGACCAACTTGAGCGGCGCTGCTCGAATCACAAACCTGCGCGACCCAGTGTTTTTTATTTAAAAACAATTTATGTAAAGTGTCAGGACTGTTTAATATTGTTTCTGCCTTGCCATGCCTGGTTTGTACGTGCGCATCCCAGCGGGGTAAAATATATTTTGATGGTCGGCGCGGGTCTGGATATTTGGTCGGCCCACGCCGGCTCAATCGGGTGCCACGGTTTCGTCCCACTTTAGATGGGAATAATGTGTATTGCGTGGTTACGTAACGTGCAACGACACGTGATCTCAACCGCGGTTAAGACGATAGACCAAAATCTCTACCGGTTGACAAATTTCTACCGGTTAACCGTGTCTACCGGTATATCGCCAACCCCTAGTATTTCCTACAGGTTTTAAAAGTATTAAAATCTGAAAAGTGTAACTATTGTATCATATTGTATTGCTTTTCTTTTTAACATGCACTGTACTGTTCCTACTTTATTTGCACATTTTTCTTATGCTGCTGTGAAAGAAATTTCCCTACTGTGGAACAAATAAAGTTATATCTTATCTTATGTACTAAAAGTAGGTAGGACTGCACAAACTGAGGAACGGAAAAAAAAAATTGACATATCCTTGCGATTTAAACTGCGATATTTAACTATTAATTATTAATCTAAGTTAACACCAAATAAGTGGACAAACGTCTTCATTAAGAAGAAATTTGCCAATATTCATTTATCAACTCAATTATATATACTGTATATATATAAAAACTTTAATATTCGCAAGCTCTACATAAGTGTCCATATGTTACCTGGAACAAATTGCAGCATTCTGCGATTAAATAACTGCGCAGGTCCATAATGCGATTTCGTGATTTACTTGTGTTCATTGTTCAAGCGTCATGTTTCATATATTACACTCCATATTACACAAATATCGTGAGTTACGGCCCCTTGCTGCTAGTCGCTGTGATTTTCTGCTTTCGGATGATGCAGGAGGAGATCCAATGTGAGGCTGCAGGAAACGAGGGCTGGAGGCGGGATGGAAAGTTCAAAAGAATGCCTACGTCTGCCAAACTGGGGACTTACAAGGGGACTCGAGGGGAAGGACGACTCCCCGAGCTGCCGCGCTCCATAATTACAACTTGATGGCTCCCACAGAGCGCAGGAATGTGGAAAGAGATCTTCAGAGATGACTTCAGCGTTTTTGTTTTTTCATCTTATTTCTCCGAGAATTGAAAGTCACCGATAAAAATTAAAAAAAAAGGAGAGAGTGACTTAATTCAGGAAAAAAAAAAAATCAATCAATCAATCAATGACTCGATCTTGATCTCGAAATGGTGCTGCACGAAAATTGTAAATCACAATATGGACCCGTGCAATTATTTCAAATCTAAGTAACATCCGCATAGCCGGAATCGATGTACAGTTTATGTGATAACTTAATAATTTGCCTAGATAAATACGAGGGTGAGTCAAAAATTATCTGCACTCCGGTTATATAAAAAACATCTGTTAACAGCACTGTCTCATCAACGCTTTCCGTTCCTGTCTCCCGTCTCCCTGGTCACTGCTGTGCAGGTGTGATTGTGTTACACCAGTTCATTTGTAACTGGTGTGATTTGTTGTTTTGTGATCCGAGGGTGTACCTGCTGCTGAAACAACTCTCGGAAGAGCATACACAGGAGTGTTTGGATATCATCTGCAAATAAGATTTAAACCGATACTTGGTACTATTCCGGCTATTACTGGTGACGAGACTGATTCATCACTACGAGCCCGAGAGTAAACGGCAGAGTACGGAACGGAAACATCCTCGATCGCTGAGACTGAGAAAAAGTTCAAAAGTCAACCATCAGCTGGAAAAATTCATCAATGCTTACAGTTTTCTGGGATTCTCAGGGGCCAGAAGTATTAGAACATTACTAGGAAAACGGTTCAACAATCAACAGTGATCGTTACAGTGAGACGCTTATTAAAGAGCTGAAGGCCAAACTTCGGATCTCGCTCCATCGGACTTTCACCTGTTCGGTCCCCTGAAAGCAGGACGAAGATTCGCTTCTGATGAAGAAGCGAAGACGGCGGCGCATTAAGGAAATACGAAAGCTTGTTGTCAGATTTATTGAAAAGCAAAAGAGATCATGTCAAAAAATTGTGTCTTTGTCTTTTCTAAAAGTTAATCAAAATGAATTCTACAGCCAGAGTGCGAATCATTTTTACTTGCACACCGTTGGATACAAAATGGACATTTAACGGTTAAACACCAGTGTTAAAATAATCAGAATGCGATTTTTTTTATTTTAATCGACTCGTGCAGCTCATTTCTGAAGACTTTCTATGATGGAAAACTTACTGATACTGGAAACTTCTGCATTACTAAATAACTAAATCCTTACAAAAAGCTTAACATTACATACATGTGTATGCAATTGTTCCATTTCTGTTTTATTATTAAGTTATACAATGAGTCTGCTATTTTATACACGGCTCTGCAAACGAGTTGTTACTATAGAAACGATACATATATGGAACTGGAGGTGACTCTAAAACGAAAAGAAGGATAACAAAAAGTGATATATATTAATCAAATCTAAAAACTCCACCCAGAATGCATCACTACAAATTCTTTATTCAGAAAGAATATCTGTTACACTCTCTCTCTGTGGTGACAGAACTTAAGGTTGTCCATCCTCTCACTATAATCTGAACAGAGGAATGTCTGCTGCTCTGACGTCTTCTCTGGCTTCCACAGCCTCATCCGAATTCCTGTCACCCATCCTTGTAACCCGGTGCAACAGTTTGTTCCAGGCCTTGTGCTAATCAAATATGCAGTGAGACTCGTTTCTTGCCTGTCCGTCCGTACTGCACTACACTGAGCGCTGTGGCGGCGGCATCGCCATCGTCGTGCTGCAGTGTGTACAGGGTGTAAACCGGAGGCCCGGCTCATTCATTCCACTCTGTGTGAGAGAACCCAAAGCACGCTTGGGCCAATGATGAGATCACTCTCAACGCCTGACCACTCCTCTCACTGGGAACAGATGGACGGCATCGGACTGGGATCGGACAGGATGTGCTCTCTGACTCTCGGTTAAGGGACGAGCTGGAATCAAAACTGGCTTTTACTCTGCAGAAACTGAGAGGTCTCTCAGTTTCTCATCCTCATCATCATCATGCAAGGAATAAACAATATCCAGAAAGAGGTCCCATTTCATCGCTCCCTACCTCCAGGCATTATACAGAGTCCAAGTTAGGCTGTTTCACTCGAAAATAGATCACGTTACAAAAAAATACTGTTAAATTCACGATCATTCTCATTATATTTAATAAAGGTGTGTGTGTGTGTGTGTGTGATGTGTTTTAGTGCAAACTATTGAACTCTGATCTACATAGTTGTTGTTTTTTCTTTATTAATCTGTGATTGACATCAGACGCACAGGAGAATTAGATTTAATATCAGAGAATTAATTAGACTTTCGAATTAGATTTTGTGCGGAAAAAAATAAAACCCAAAACAAATAAACCTTGGTTATGAAAACAGTTGTATGATTTCATAATACAGTGAAACCTCGGAAAGATTTTTATTAATTTTTGACTTGAAAAACGTTGCGCGTGTGTGTCTAGCACCCCCTCTCTACTTTACCCACACACACAAACACACACACACTAAAGGCACGAGAGAGAAAAGTGTGTGTGTGTGTGTGTGTGTGTGAGAACCGGCACAGTGTCAAATTACGCGCGCGCATACACGCACACACACACAGCGCCTGCGCACATAAACGCAAACACTTATTTTAAAGGTAAAAAAAGAAAAGAAAAGAAAAAAAAAAAAAAAGTCATCATGTGGTCCAGACTGACCTTATTCCAGAGCCATGAGCGCGTCAGGGTGAAGGCCAATTTTAGAGATAATATGCTTGGGATTTTGCACTGGAGGACGGCAAGATTATGTTGAGGTCGAAGAAGAAGAAAGGAAGCCAGACGCTTCACCTTAACTGTTTTAACTACTACAAATCCCCGCACTGACATCGGCAAGCGTCCCACAAGAGGCAAAACACATCGGAATTCTGATCTCACTCAGGTCACATGTCCGCATATCAGGTGTTTATTCGATCTAGAATAACATGCGGAAGTGACTCTGATGATCTGAGCATCTGAAGATTCTCAGGCATCCAGGTGAGGTCACATCAACTGGACTTCCTCCTAGTTCAGTAGAAACGTTACACTGCTCATTCTAGTCGCTTCTTTGCCAGGCCACAGTTGTAAATAAGAAACCTGTTCTTAATCTGTCTTGCCTGGTTAAATAAAGGTAAATAAAAATACTTCAGTAAATATGAGGAACTTTCCAACAGACTAAAGAAGCGATTTGTCCAGCTGAAATGACTCAAATTCCAGATCAGATGTGTGTGTTCAGACAGCCATAAAAAAACTTTGATTTGTATCAGACTAGAGGAAAAACCAGAATACAGTCACTTCAGGCTGGTAATGTGTATGCACTATATACTCGTAAACAAAAGTTGTGATTAACAAGTATTTCTGTACTTTTCTCCGTCTTCCTTTAAGAAACAGAGTAATATTATGCCTTTACGTTACATTTAGAAAAGGTGAATAAGCATTGCATCTTTTTTTTTTTTATATAATTTTTTTTTATATTTACCAAAATAAACTTTTAAACATGTTTGCTGGATGTTCAATCACCTCAAAGATAACACAATGTTGTGTTTAACAGACAAAACCTGAAGTATATGCACGCATCTCAGTCCAAGTTCAAAATATACCTCAAATGTTTATGGCTGTGGTTTACTGATCGAAAGGTCGAGGGTTCAAGCCCCAGAACCGCCAAGCTGCTACAGTCGAGCCCTTGAGTCTTACCCTTAACCCCATCTGCTCCAGAGCCCCGTATCCTCCTGCCTGACCCTAAACTCTGACCCCAGCTTCCTAACTAGGACATAATAATAATAATTTCATTGTAAGGTACAAAAAATTGTACCTTAATCTATGAAATCTAAGCAATCCACATGGCTGAGAACGAGGTTGAGATGGGCAGGAAGATGATAAATGTACATTATGCACTTGTTTAATAATTTGTACACACAATTTATTAAAATCAACAGCATGAATTAAGTGATTATGGCCTCAATTTTATAATCCGCAGTCTGAGTTTAAGAAACTGAAAAGGAAGCAGTAAATACATTGCTACCAAGCGGACCAAATCAAAGTCATTGCGGTCTGCGACGTCCTGACGTGTAGTAAGTTTTTTGGGAATTGCACACAGCAGTGTTGTGATCTAACAGTGTTATGATCTGCACAAAATCATGACTATTTTTTCCTTCAGATAATCATCTTTCTTCCTGCAGCACGTAAAATTATCTCGATGAATACGCCTGCAAATATGCAAATAAGATTTGTGACGTTAACCGAAGACTTGTTTGTATGTATTAGAGATGGTGGAGGGGAATAAATAAATAATCGATTCAGTTGTGTGTCGCAATTCTTTTGTGTGGTGATTCACGTATCGCCACACTCACTTCAAAATTCTTTTTTTTTTTTACTTTTTACCTTTATAAAAGTAATGAACTGTTGGATCAAACGGTGACCAGAAATGACTCTCTCTTCCCCCCCCAAATCAGCCTCAAATATAAACGATTTAACAGGAACAGGATAAAGAGGAACGCATTTTTATGGTGCAACATTGCAACAAAAATTGAGTGCATTAAAAGTCGATCTGCCTTTTTCTTCAACACAAGCACTAATTAGTCGAAAATTTTGTGTTAGAGCCCTTGCATCCTCGCAGCCACTCAACCCACACGCTCATTGTCAAGCTGAGTTGAGACTTTGAAGACATTTGAGGAGATAAAACGTCGCTGTTTCTTTATAATCCTACAGGTGGAGCAAACTGAACTATTTACACATTTTCATCCCATGCGATAGGACTGAATTATTTGCTAAGTTTGATTTAGAAATAATAAGTATGGTGGATGACAGAGTTATGTGCTGCTCTGTTAAATGTTACAGTCCTGCATTTGAAGTTAGTTTGTATTGTTTAAATGCTGCGCTTGGTTTTTATAGTGAGAAAACTAAAGTTATAAGGAACAGACTACATTTAGTTACTCATTAAACTTTTTTTTGAAAGGTTTCAAATAATAAATGGGGGGGGGGGGGGGGGTGGGTAATGTCAGATGGGTATATTTACAAAATCGTGATCGCAATTTTAACCGAATCAGCACATAGGTATTGTGATATCAAGGTATCAAGAGGGAGGTGGCTGGTGATCGCCATCCCTAGTATGCATTAGTGACTTTTGCAATACTGCACTGCACCAATCCCCATATTATGAAGCAAAACTACCCAAGATTGCAACATATCATTATTGCAATCACTTGCTTGCAAACAACCTACAGTTTTTCAGCATAATCTGCCTTTATAGGGTGGAAAAAGACCAATAAAAAAAGAAAAAGAAGATTTTAGTTTATGCAAGTTTCAATAAAACAGAAATCTTAAAATATTATATTTTCACAAATTGCATGTTTATGTTTAAAAGCCATAACAGGTGATCATTTAGCTTGTTAAATGGTTCTAAGTCAGATTATTTGATTAAACAGCAGATTATCAGGGATATCAACAAGTGAGCTCAGTTAGCTAGCTAGCGTTTATAAAAAAAATAATAAAAAGCTGCACGTTAAATCCTTTAAATATGATTAATCTTCAATTTCGAAACTTCATTTGATACAAAATGGAAAGTGTTTTACTTTTTTCTTTTATAGAATTAAGGCAAACAATTACCCAGAAGTGTATTCAGACAATATGACGAAGGTGTTGTTAGCCGCTTGAGCTAATCTAACGGCTAAAATCCGTACTAGCGTGCTAAGTGCACGAGAATAACTAGTACGCCACTTGAGTGTAGCGCAGCGCAGTGTTCTGGTGTACTTTTTAGTACGCTAGTGTGCAGACCGGAGCCCCTCTAACTGACACTGCACTGATTGAATGAGTGCGTACTAACTAGAAGAAAAGGGGGGAAAAAAAACGTTTTTTGGGGGATAATATTTCGGGAATAATAATAAATAGGTGAAACTCTTACCAGACCATCCCGTAAGCCCCTTCGCCGATATACGACAGGTTGGTGTACCGTGGCCCGACGTCGAAGGCCTGCCCGCGGACCAGCTCGGCTCCGGATCCGGCATTGGGGCCGCCGCCGCCGGCAGCAGCAGGGCCACACACCGCCGCTGCAGCTGCTGTCGACATCACTGCGGAAGAGGAATACTAACACTACGAATACTAAACAGGCGGAGTGTTAACGGAGAGTCCCCGAAATCTATCCCAGAGTGTAATTCCAACTCTCAGCGAGCTGCTCTTTTTGTTTTGTTTTTTTTTAAAGAAAAATGGCAGTAAAGGTGGAAAAAGTGCGAGTGTGTGTGAGTGTGTGCGCGCGCTGACACGCAGGGAGTGAGAGCGACGGAGACTGCAGACGGAGGCGCGTGTGAGCCGGAGCGCGAGCGAAACCGCTGCGGCAGGAAATAACGGGTGGAGGGGAGGGGGGTCACGTGATCGGCCCAAGCAGCCTTTTTATCATCATCGGCGCTGCTCGGGAGTGGAGAGAGGGGAGGACTCCGACTCGTACAGGATCCAGCGCGCGCGCGCGTGTGTGTGTGTGTGTGTGGAGTTTACATCACAACATGACAAACACACACGCTGTAAATGATGGACGCGTTGCATAAGGAATATTTACTGTATATAAATACTGTATACAAATCCTGCATATGAATACCGTATGTAAATACTGTACAAATCCTGCATATAAATAATGTATACAAATACTACATATCCTGTATGTAAATACTGTATATAAATACTTTCTATAAATACTACATATACGTCATATAAATCTGGCATTTAAATACTGCATATAAATACTGCAATTAAATACTGTATATAAATACCGCTCATAAATACTACATTTACTGAATATAAATCCAGCATTTAAATACTGTATACAAACACTGCATACAGTATACTGTATATAAGTACTGTATAAAAATATAACATTTGAATACTGCACATAAGTACTACATTCAAATACTGAATGTAAATCCTATATATAAATATCATATATAAATACCATATATAAATACTGCATATAAATCCTGTATATAAATACCGTATGTAAATACTGCATATAAATACCACATATAAATCCTGTATATAAATACCATATATAAATACTGCATATAAATATTGGATATATGTTAAATATAAGTTAAGCATATAAACACTGTAAATCCTTTGTATAATTACTGCATAGAAATACTGCATGTACACACTGTATATAAAACCTGCATTTAAATACTATGTATAAATACTGCATATAATTATGAATAACATATACTGTATATAAATACTGCATTTAAATCCTGTGTATAAATATTGCATTAAAAAAACTGCATGAGTCTGGCATATACATACCTGTATAAAAAAAAAACCTGCATTTAAATACTGTATAATGTGTATAATACTGCATATAAAGATGGTACATAAATACTGCATATACAGTAAATACTGGAGAATTAGTATATACAAGTCCTGCATATAAATACTGTATCTAAATCCGTGAATAAAATATTGTGCATAAATCCTGCATTACAATATTGCATGTATACACCCATATAAATACTGTGTACAAAAATACCACATTTAGATACTGTATATTAACACTACATATATTTACTGTATGTTAATGACATATAGATACTGTGTGAATACTGTGAAGTTGTGAAGTCCTTGGTCATTGTGGCCAACCATCACTTAGTCATGTTGTGTTGAAATACAGAGGGCCGTGACTCAACAGTTATGGCTGTGGGTTACTGGTTAGAAGGTTTGGAGATCAAACCTGTGCACCACCAAACTACCCCTGGTGCACCCGTGAACAAGGCCTTCTTAATTTAAGAAAGTGTTGATCTGGTGTTTACACAGAATGCTGTAAAAAAAAAAAAAAAAAAAAAAAAAAAAAAATCTGGGGAATGGTGGTTCTGCAGTCAGTCGGTGAAAGCCTTCAGAGAAGAACGACAAGACTGGTTCAGGCTGACAGAACTAACAGGCTTGGTAGTATCATGTTCTCCTTCACCACCAGTCAACATTATGAGTATACTTAAGTGTTAGCATTATTTTTAGTTAACCATAGCATAGTATTTATAGGTTAGATATATAGAGGGTGGAAACATTCTGATGCACTAGGATACACAATGTTCCCTAAACACTCAGTGGAAATGAACTTGAAACACTTAATATAGGATACTTGCTTTGTATGACATAATCTGGTACATTAGACTGTTTCAGAAGCTGTATGAGAGACTAGTTTATGTAGCTTAATATAGTCTATCATACCACATCATGTCGTAAACTTGGTACAGTTTGTTCGTCTAGGAGAGCGAGGTCAAGGTCAAGCTTTACACCAAGATTTCAAGAAGAACTCGAGCTCAAACCTTTATTCGACAAAAGAACATTTACATTTCATTTTTTTATTGAAATTTATAGTGTCCCTGGCTGCCAATTCTTTCCCCCTAAGAGTGTTTAAGGGCTATTCTTAAAGTGTGTATTTAATTTTTAACTGATACCCACTGAGCCTAACAATTACATCATTAACACAGGGCCAGAATTCTGCATTCGTACATTCCCAGCTGTTAATAATTGCTTGGGTTAAGCCAACTAACACCAAATCAACTAGTAACTAAAGCAAACAAAAACACAGATTAAAAGTACTTCCTTGTGATTATTTTATTCCTTTTTCGCATTTACGCTACTAAGTGCTTCTAATATTATTGGACATACTTTAGACATTACTGAACAGATTTATCTTTATTAAATAGTCGAATGGGATTACAGGCTTTTCCCAGGAACACACCCTGTACGTCACACCATTCCTTCTCCAGACACTCACTCACATCTGGGGGTAATTTAGCACCGGTTTTACACATACCGGCAGGTTTTTAGGACATTCGAGGAAACCAGAGAACCCAGAGGAACCCCAATGAGAACGAAGAACATGCAAAACACCAAGCCTGAGGTCAAGATCAAACCAAAGACCTTGGAGCTGTAAGGCATTTTAATATTGCTTTCTTTCCATTAACATGGGAATGCTAGATTTCAATCAGCATCCAATCTAGGATTGTTTTTCTAATAATTATCTAGAAGGCAGGCTATATATCTTTATTCACCTGGAATTGTGACAAAAGAGAAGGAAAAGAAATAAACATGCCTAAGTACACAGTATCCAAAAGTCTAAAGTGGGAATGTAGAGATGGTGTAAAATAATTGCCTGTGTTCAAGTTAAACCAATAATTTGAACTAACACTAATTACATTAAACAACTCTGAAAAATGACGACTTACCTCTTTAACAGCTGTTGTGAGAAATTATGATAAATTGCAACAAATGAGACATGCAAAGGCAGCATGTGGTTATTGTTTATTTAATATCCCGACTGATTAGATTTCAACTCTCATGTTACACAATGCAAATGATATGCAGATGCAACACTTTCCAGGAAAAGGTTTCCAAAAATATATCCACTGTCTTTTTCCATACAGAACTCGGTATCAGTTCTAAACGGCCAAAATGAATCATTAAATTAGGTATTACAATCTAATGACATAGAAAAACAACTGCATGGATTCAGAGTTACTCATCAGTATACATGTGTAAAGTAGAAAAGTTTATAAACTGTTTAAACAGGCACAAGAGCACGTAGAAAAGTTCAAGTGGAATAAGGAAGTCGGTCAGTTCTATTACACGTGTAAAGAAACAGTGGTGTGTATCGGCAGTGTTCGTGGTACAACGAAATAAGGCACGAAAATGTGAGATACAGTATGTGTTAAGTGTTCTGGATTCACATCCACTTATAATACAAAACATCAACAGTTAATGTACGTCGGAACGTTGAATTCAGTCAACATTTTCATATATCAAAGCATCAGAGATCGCCCCAGGTTGTTGTTGTTTAACGGTAATAAAAACTCCGAACCCACGACGATCAACGTTAAACACGTTAACGATTTTGATAATAATTGAGACGATAAAATGTAACCAAGGATTTTTGAGGATACTCATAACAACACTACTCGTCAGCAAAGCAGAATATTATTTTTTATCAAAACCGGTTTGATTACATCGCCGGTGACGTCATGAAGCGTTAGTAATCTGATATGAAATATGAGATCAGGCAGATTATGTTTCAAACATTTCCACAAGTGGCATACAGAGACCGTAAAGACTAGCAGCAGACCGGTGACTGATAACCAAATGAAAGCAGGTCACAGTCAAACCCATACACTCTTGATCAACCTAAGGGGTTTCCGTCACGGTGACGAGGCGAACATCATCGTCGTCAGAACGTTCGCAGTTCATGTGTTCAATACGTTCTAGAAAGCAACTTCTGAAAACATTATTAGCAATAAGGAGTTACTTCAAAGTGTTTGCAGGTCAGATAGAAACTAAGACGTTAACCACAAATGATGCATTAATGGTGCATCGAGAAAGGGTAACTCTAACGGATCTGTGAGCTCAAGAATGAAGATATATGAACAAACGCGTATGCAGATTCATTTCTTAATACCATACGGTGTGAAACCACAAGCAACGAAATACAAACTAAGACATGAGTTAACAACAGGAAATAATCTGGAATGGATGCCAAAAAGAAACAACCTCTAAATACTTAGAGGTTAGCTGTACTTGTCCGTTTATACCAGTAACCATGGCAACAGTTATGTCACTACTAAAACAGAAACAAGATTATTTAAGACATTTATTCACACACATACACACATGTTTTTTTTTTTTTTTTATTGCAATATATTGCCAAAAGTATTTGCCCGCCTGCCTGCACATGCATATGAACTGCTGTGGGGTCGTTTTTCAGGAGTTGGGCTCGGCCCCTTACTTCCAGCAATAGGAACGCTTAATGCTTCAGCATACCCCGACATTTTGGGAAATTTCATGCTGCCAACTTTGTGGAACCAGTTTGAGGACGGCCCCTTCCTGTTCCAACATGACTGCGCACCAGTGCACAAAGCACGGTCCATAAAGACATGGATGAGTGAGTTTAGTGTAGTCAGAGTCCTGACCTCAACACCTTTGGGATGAATTCGAGCGGAGACTGCGAGCCAGGTCTTCTCGTCCAACATCAGTGTCTGACCTCACAAACGTGCTTCTGGGAGAATAGTCACAAATTTCCCATCAACACTCTCCTAAACCTTGTGGAAAGCCTTCACAGAAGAGTTGAAGCTGTTATAGCTGCAAAGGGGGCGGGGCCAACATCATA
>JAQMYG010000014.1:19282735-19295552 GCA_030014215.1 Clariallabes teugelsi | reverse complement strand
ATTTTTAAAAGTCAGACATATGTAATGGCAATTTAAAGTAATACATTTTGGAAATCACTACTATAGAAACCCTACTATACTACACTACCATAGAATTAGTTCTAAAAGTGCACTGCCTAGCCAAAAAAAGTTACATACTCTCTATGATTTCATTCACTAACTTTGTGCTTTCTCCCAAGAGTCCCAGTCCTGTAAGTTCTCACCACATTGTGTGTGTGTGTGTGTGTGTGTGTGTGTGTGTGTGTGTGTGTGTGTGAAATTACTCTTACTTTCACTTTTGAACATAGCTGTGGGTTTTACTGTTGAATCTTTTTACAATTAATTTTTTTTATTGGCCCTTATAAAATGCTGACTTTTTTGGCCAGGCAGTGGAGTTAGTTGCAACATGACTGAACTGTATCTTAGCCATTTTCTGAATTAGTGGTGATGCTAATGACTTTTCATATAGCAGTCTTTTTCTTCCTTAAGTCGACTTGGGTAAGAGCAAAGCTGCTAAACATTTAGAAGAGCATAATATTTTATGATCTTATACAGCATGTTCTGCTTATCAAACCAGAATTCCCCCTAACACTGACCTGATTTAATGACGTTCCAAAAAAAAAAAAAAAAAAAGCACACGATCTGTGTCCTAGAGATTTTTGCACAGACTGTATCTAATACAGAGTTTCATGCATCATAGATTCAGAAGCCATGGATGTGTGTGTTTGTGTGTGTGTGTGTATGCATTGTGTGTATGTGCGTGTGTGTGTGTGTGTATACATGTGTGTTTGTTCATAACTTTCCCAGTCTGATTAGAGTTTTGATAGGCTTGCACATCACTGCAGGACCAAACAACATTTTTTCATGTTTCCTATAAACCATGTGACCAAACAGACCTGCCTCTTTCGGTACCTAGTTTAATTTGCCAAGGTAAAATGTAATTGGTAGAAATTGCTTTGGGTTCTTACTGGTATGGCCACTGTTAGGTGCGCTGCATGCCATCTCATTAACCCACGCACATTTCTTAGCCTGGGAATTTTCAAAAATTTTACACTAGCATTGTACTCTCATTGTATAGCATTGTATTCCGGTATCTCTAGCAGAATGCAGCATTGACAGACACATAAATATGACTTTCTATTTACAAGTTCACTTTCACAACCTATTTCTGCACTAAAAATCACTATATTGCATATACTCAGTAAAAAAAAAGTTAACTTCTTCAGTTTAACATTGGATAATTAGTTTCTTTTCCATGGAAGCCTTACTAAAAGTGAAACCCATTGCCGTAAGTTTCTACATTAAACCTTCATCAACACACCCAGAGTGACAGGCCACAGAATCCTTAATTATTTCATATTTATGATGTTTAGGTTTTCCATCTTAAAGTACTGAATCTGCAAGGCTAATTATTTTGTATTTGTGAATGGCAAGTCCTGATATTTACATCTAGATTTGTTAAACAGCTTAGAACATGGCACCATTGGTACCAAGTGCCGAAACAGATTTTTTAAGTAAATTAAAATAAATAACACTTAATAATGGTTTGCATTTCCTTTATTTGCAATAAGTGCATCAAGCTGGTGATCCCATTGCCATCACCAAACAGTTGCATCCTTTGTTTGTGGTGAATTTCCAGGCTAGTACCATAGATTCTTACAGTTGTTGTTTGATCTGGGTCGGTTTGTTCCTTTGGTACTGTACGTATCGTCTTCAGAATGTTAAATGAATGCTTGATTGGGTCCAATGATTTACTTGGCCACTTTAAAACCTTCCACTTTTCCCCCTGATAAAGTCCTTTGTTGTGTTGGCAGTGTGGTTTTTGGTCTTTGTCTTGCTGCATGATGAAGTTCCTTCCAATGACATAGGATGCATTTCTATAAATTCATTCTGATGAATTTCAGTTTTCAATTTCATCATGAGTTACAACATCATCAACAAAATCTTGGTTACATAACCTTTGTGGTTTATCTTCATACTTCTTCGTGAGCTCTAAACTGGCTTTCTGATTCTTACTACTGAAGAGTTGTTTGTATCTTTTCATATAGTTCCTATATTTCTGCTCTCAAGGTACTTTTTAAATGTCCCCCCTACACTGTGGAGTTCATTGGTCATGTCTCTGATTGTGGTTTTGGACTTTTTCTTCACAACGTTTCTGCCATCAACTGTTCTTGTTTTCCTTGGCCAACCTGTTCCATGTCTGGTTGTTAGCACATCAGTTATTTCTTTCTTCTTCGGGACATTCCAGTTTTTTTGTATTGTCTATGCACAATGCTTATGCAATGGTTGTGATTGATTTTTAGCTTCGAAATGACTTGCTTTTCTCCGATAGATAACTTATTGGTTTTCGTTTTGGTTAAACTTAAACAAAAAACAAATACACATGCTTGTCTTCACAGGCAAAATTCAGGGCTCAAACCAAGAGTAGACGTTCAGAGTCGTTAACCCTATAAGTAATAAATCTAACATTGCATACCAGCAACTGTTGGTCACATGTTTCAACATTAAAAAAAACAAAGTTATTATATGCACCTGCAATGAGTTTGCAAACCCTGCTTTGTGCCCTGAGAACTCTGGGATAGGCCCCTCATGAGACCCCTAAACAGTAAAATTAATGAAAATTCAGCCTTTACTTGTCACGTATACATTACTGCACAGTGAAATTCTTTATTATTTGCCCAACTTTGTTAGTAGGCTGTGGTCAGAGCTCAAGGTCAGCCATTACACAGCACCCCTGGTGCAGAGAAGGATAAGGGCCTAGCTCAAGGGCTCAACAGCGGCAACCCTGGTGGAGCTGGGGCTGAAACATCAACCTTCCAATCAGAAACTCAAAGCCTTAACACATTGAGCCACCACTGCCTCAAAGATTGTGTAATGTGTGGGCTCAAACAAAAGGTCCAATGTTCCAAGTTGTTTAACACATCTAGATGAAAATATCCACCTATGGTTGGTGGAGGCCAATGGTGATTCCATCCTTCCATCCATCTAGGAACCTCTGTAGTCCAACTAGGGACCATGGAGGCCAGAAGTGACCATCGTATTTATTTCCATTTTACAACAGTGGTAGGGCCACTGGTCAACATTCACACATGCATTCACACACTACGGGCGATTTGGGCATGCCGATTAGCCTAATCTGCATGTATTTGGACTGTGGGAGGAAACCGGAGTACCCAGAGAAAGCCCATCAAAAATGGAGAGAACATGCAAACTCCATTCACACAGACCCTGAGGCGGGAATCAAAGCCTGACGCTGTAGGTGCAAGGCGGCAGTGCTAACCACTAACCACCATGCCGTAAAATTTGTTCTATCTTCTCATATACATAATTTCATCTCAACTTAAAATTATTTGGGGCAAATTGGCATTTAATACCTGTAGATTTTCTCTTCCATATTTCCCCTTTCTATGGACTATTTTTAAGCATGTGAAAGTGTCTGCGTGAAAGTGAGTAAATGCCAAGTCAGATTTCTCATAAACAAATCTTAGTTGTACAACGAAACTGATCCTGGTTTACAGCTTATTCACAGCTCTTTCTCACTAACATGGAGCAGTTATGTTTTTCATTAAATCTCATGCATTCCAGAATTAAATAATCATTACATTACATTTAGAAGTTTTGGGAAATCTAAATGACACGCAGTGTGCAGTATGCAGAAGCTCTCCTCTCATCTTGGGTCTCAAAGTAAAAAAAAAAAAGATTGGCTATGCAGAAGAATGTGCCTTATCTTTATAATCTATAGGTATAATGTAAATAATGGTATCTATATTGTAGCATATATGTATGATTAAATGAGTTCAGTAAAAGTTCATAAAGGTTTACAGGTACAAAAGACATGAAGCGTGTCTTTGCTCGTAAGGGCCTCACACCCAAACTCTTACTGAGATTTTATGTGTGGGAAGTTAGATGAATGCGGTAACAAAGGTAGGCATGTAAACAGTAACGGTCAATATCGGTTATAGAATGTATTATTGTTCCTTAGGTTCCAATTCCTTTACAGCCTTCGCATAAGTTTCGTTTCATGACCGCCAACTGTGGTGATTATTATCTTAAAAGTGGGAGTATAACGCCTGTGGGGAAAACACATGAGATTATACTTAGGCTGAAGATGAAAAGCATGTTTCCGACTAATGATAACACTTAACTCCAATCTCAGGCTGCTATTATACATGCATTGTTCAAACAAGCTTAGGGACGCTTACAATAAATCTACCGGGGATTATTCCAGGTAGAGTTTTTGTAAAAGTCCCTGTGTGACAGTGAATTGATTTTTAATAAATAAATAAATAGATGAACAGCAAAAAGTTTTCAAAAGTGTCTGAAGCAGTAAAATGTATGTTTTGCAGCATGGTGGAAATAGTCGTAAATTCTGTAAATTCAGTGTAAGAAAGATTCCTGAGAAAAGTTCCTTGTTTTGCAGAGGGTAAAAAGTACCTAACTTAGTTATAAATTTCTTGTATAACTGTTGTTTGTTTAAATGTATTATATAATTCCTATTAAAAAAACTGTGATATCAGCTAGAGTATACAATTTGCATGGATAATATAAACCATACTGTGTTCATCTAGCCAGAGAGAGACCCCTAATAAGCCCCTTGTAAAGTCTCCTGCTAAAAATGAAACTTCTCTTACATCCATCTACTGGAAACAGAGAAATACTGTGTAAGTAAGAAATGCCTTGAACATTACAAAGAGGATCTGTTAAAGGTCTCTAAACAGCAGACAGAAGTATCACAATGAGGTCAAAGCATGAAAGTATACAGTACAAGCTTATGTTTATTTTCTAGGTTATTGGTCATAATTACAGGCTGATATTACCGATAAGGAGGTAGATGGTGTGCAGATGAAATTACTCTGGTTTCCAGAGGAAAAGAACTATTTGCACACTACACAAAATCCGGTATCATCTCTGGCTGATTATAAGTTAAGAGAATATCATCTTTGAAGGTTAGTAGAGAGTAGAGAGGCTTTAGGAAAAGGTCTATGACTGGTTGTCTTACTGCAAGAAAATTACAGCAAGTGAAATATTTTTGAATCTATCCAGGCCTATTTATAACTTCTTAAAATAAGTTACGGTAAAACCAAATAACCAAACTGTAACTGCTACTGATGTGACTTGGAGGTGTCTAGGAGCAACAGCAACTCTGTAACAAAGCAGCAGACCATGTAATCTCACAGAATGGGGCTGTTAAGTGCTGAAACGTGTAGTGCATAAAAATTTACTATACTTTGTTGTATCGCTCACTACGGCATGAGATCACCATGTGCAGTCCCAAGGGTCTGCTAGACTTATGCAAATCAACCACCACTTGTCTGGGCCTGTTTTTCAGGGTTCGGGCCCCTTAGTTCCAGCACAGAGTAATTTTTAGGTTAATGCTACAGCATACGAGGACATTTTAGACTTCCAACTTTGTTGGCAACAGTTTGGGTAAGGCCCGTTCCTATTTCAGCCTGACAATGCTCCTGTGCAGAAAGCAAAGATTTTTAAGACATTCTTGGCTGAGGTTAGTGTGCTGGAACTCGAAAGGCCTGCATAGAACCCTAAACACAACCACACTCACCATCATTGGGATTACCTGGAAAGCCAATTATAAGCCTTCTCATCCAACATTACTGATAGACCTCACTAAAGCTTTTTGGACTGAAATTGCACAAATTCTTACAAACGTACAAGAGTGGAGGCCCTTAAATCATAAAGGGCATCCGGGTTAATGCTCACTCACTCATAGTCTATACTAGTCGCTTTAATCTTATACAGGGTCGCGGGGGGCCTGGAGCCTATCCAAGGAGAAATAGAGCACAAGGCGGGTTACACCCTGGATGGGGTTCCAATCCACTGCAGAACAAACACATACACACACTCACCCATTCATTCACACACTAGGGCAATTTGGTAACACCAATTAGCCGCAGTACCTAGAGGAAACCCACGTGTAAACTCCATGCACACAAACCAGAGGTGGGAATTGAACCCGGACCCCGACCCATCATAAGGAATGATGGTCAGATTTTGGCCATGCAGTATATCTACAGTATAATTCAATCCATTCAAACATACAAATGCACAGTGGCACTTGCAGCACTGCCAGATTTATTGAGCAACATCTACACACACTGCAGATGTACCACTTCCTGGAACCGTTTGTTTACTGTTGAGGAACCGGTGCCAAAATCCACTTACTGCTTCTCATCTAACCCCCATTCCTGATTTACAACTCAAAACAAGAAGAATACTTTCTGTAGTGAAAGTCCCTACGAAAAGGCTTACAGTAAAAGAACCGCCTCTTGAGATTAGTCCTCAGGACATTTTCCTGTTAACATGATAGATTAAGCATTAAATGTGTAATTTATGCATAACATGCTGTATACATCTTTAGATAAGAACAATCATATGTGTGCTGAACTGTTATTCACACTTCAACTGTAAACTGTTGCATCATCACTGGTGCAGCAATATAAAGGACAAATGAAATAAGTAACATGAGTCAGCATTTTTATTTATTCATGTATTATTTAAAGAAAACATAAGAGTGGCATGGTGGTTAGCACCGTCGCCTTGCAGCTTCAGGGTCCGGGTTCGATTCCCGCCTCCGTGTGCATGGAGTGTGCATGTTCTCCCTGTGGCTTGGTGCTTGGTGGCTTTCCTCTGGAGGTGTTAGCAGATTAGGCTAACTGGCATTGGATTGGCAGTGTACCCTGCCTTGTGCCCTGAGTCTCCTGGGATAGGCTCCAGGCCCCCCGTGACCCTGTACACAGGATAAAGCGGTATAGATGATGAGTGAGTGAGAAAACATTTTTAAAAAAATTTTTCTAAATGTACGATGTAAGTGATTTAGAGTTCTGCACAAGGTGTGCAATTAAAGTTCAACTCCTGGGGGAGTTTTTTTGCGGCGCTATTATAATTTACTTACATTCTACAAACCATTCACTTACAATGTGGTGCCCATTGAACACTTACAATATCACGTTACTTAACATGTTGATGGAAACTTCTTTGTCTGGATCCCTTTGATTGCTCTGTTTAGCTTATGGCAATGTTCGCTTTCACTTCCACGTCTGTCTGGAGTTCAAACCATCAGGTCCAGATAGATTAAAAGAACTAAAGAAACAGGTGAATGAGATATTAAGCCGGAGAGGCTTTGTGAGCCGCTCCTT
The DNA here is from genome assembly GCA_030014215.1 of Clariallabes teugelsi. Lineage (NCBI taxonomy): Eukaryota > Metazoa > Chordata > Actinopteri > Siluriformes > Clariidae > Clariallabes > Clariallabes teugelsi. The sequence continues at coordinate 19,288,419 of JAQMYG010000014.1, read as the reverse complement.
CGGCTCCTATTGTTCGCATACACCGCATTTGGATCAGTTTGCATTTCAGTATTCAGTGCATTGCTTGTTTGTATAATGCAATCAAATTCCATCTGTATTATTATTATTATTATTTTTTTGTTACTGATCCAGTGACTTGACCTAAGAGGGGGTTTCTGCTTTTAATTTCACTAGTTTCTCTTCCTATTCTCCCCAGTTCTACAGTATGACGTAAAAGAGCACTTTCAGAACCTCTTATCCATTCTCGTGTATTTCGGCCTGTAGAACATATTATGCAATAAACCACAAGTTCCCAATGCCCTGCACGTTTTAGTGTTTTCCCAGCTCCCAACACACTTAGCTAATCAACCAATTATCTAAATCTGAATCAAAGTTTGGTGTGATGGAGCACAGAAAACGCTAAAATGTTCCTGTTGGAAATCTGTTTAATAAATAATAGTGTAACCTTAGAACAAATCTGATCCACCAAGATAAGCCAAGCCACCAAGGGATTGTTAGTGAAGTATTGTGCAATTGTGCAATTAGGGCTAACACTGGCACCTTGTTTACCACCTTTTATACTGGATGTATTCAGGTATGAAGCTGTGCACACTGAGTTTGTGTGTAGATGGTGGTAGAATAGATGGTGGTAAAATGTGTCAAAGGTCACACAGTATACATTAAACCACTGGGACGTGTGAGCAGTGATGTCTCATGCCTTCACTTGGTTTATGATTTACAGTTTCGACACTTGCTAATAGGCGGCATTTTCTTCTTCTGTTTGCACAACAGTTCATGAACTACACCTACACCTCAAAATAGATTCATATCCAAAGAGCAGCAATGGAAGTTCTTCCAACAGTTATTCCTTTAAATAGTACCAGTTGGTGCACTATAGTAGAGTAGAAGCACAAGGTATATTAAAAAAAAAAGTACTGTAATCATTGGCGGCATGGTGGCTTAATGGTTAGCACTGTTGCCTTGCACCTCCAGGTCCTGGGTTCGATTCTGTGTCGTGTCTGTGTGCATGGAGTGTGCGTGTTCTCCCAGTGCTTAGTTGGTTTCCTCCGGGTTCTCCGGTTTCCTCCCACAGTCCAAAGACATGCAGATTAGGCTAATTGGCATTCCCAAACTGCCCATAGTGTGTGAATGTTGACCAGAGGTCCTACCACGATTGTACAAAATGGGAATAAATACAAAGGTCATCATTGGTCTCCATGGTTCCTAGTTAAACTACAGAAGTTCAAGGATGGATGAATGGATTGTAATCATTAATCCATCCGTCCATCATCTTTATCTTGCATAGGGTCATGGGTTCCTGAGCCTATCTGATGGAACTTTGGGCATAAAGCATGGTACACCCTGAATGGATGAGCACCCATGCCAGAGTACAAGTCCACTCACATCCAGTCACACACTACGGCGATTTGGAAACATCAATCAGCTTAGATTGCACATCTTTGGACTGTCTGAGGAAGTCGGAGTACCCAGAGAAAACCCCTTGAGTACAGAGAGAACACAGAAAAACTCCATGCACACACAAAGTGAAGGCGAACCCTTAACCCTGGAAGTGCGAGGTGACCGCGTAAACCACAACACCACTGTGCTGCCATATTGTAATTATTATAACCTTTACGATAAAAAAGGAATGAACTGCATGACTTTATTGTTTACATCTACAGTCATTTACTTATTGTTTTTTTTTGTTTTTTTGTTATATAACGTTCTCTTCATTTTCATTTACTCATTCATTCAACTTCAATAACCGCTTTGTCCAGATTTGGATTGTGGTGCATTTGGAACATATCCGTTGCATAGTCATTCACACCCCGGGGCAATTTGCAGTGGCAAATCCACCCGTTCTTGGAAAAAACCCGATAGCCCGGTTGTGTGTATTGTGTGGATAATAAGGTCTACAAATACAAATAACATGTGCGAGAAGCAAGCATATAAATATTGTATTGGAAAAATTGTGACTGCCAATCAGTAATTGTCTCTAAGTGGCGGGTTAAATACTTGTTCTTTGAAGCTTAATTTACTGTAGGTCATCCAGATATATAACTTATATAACTCTCATGTTATTGCATGGATTAACAGCATTGCATATAATTAATTTTGTGTCATTATGTAAGCAATGTCAGCAAGATAGTATCTTAGAGTGCATGTAATGCTCAGCTGCCTGTGAAATAGTCATGACAGTCAAGGTCATTTTCATTCACAGTGAAACTAGAGTCAATGCTTTGAAGTGCCACTCATCTGTAACATTGCTCTTGGCTCTTTGGCTCAATCGTCTTGGGAACACACAACCCTGTCCCAATGCTAGAACCTGAATGAACTCAGATATGTAGGAGGCTGATCATACAGTAGATCAAGATAACGGCAAAGATAATCAAAGCTGCACCTTGCAACTTGACCCTGACTTCAGCACAATTTTCAAAATTAAAGAGAGAGGAAGTTATGCTTTAACATGCTTATCTTTGCAGTAAGAAACCGAAACAGCTGCTTGTCCTGTGAATTTATTCCCTTTTCCTGAGAATACAACCGTCCTTGTTCACACAGCGATTGCGCTGTCTTTCATGCAATGATGGACATACCCTTTATCACCAACTCACCACAGAGAAGTGAAAAAACGACCATGGACAGAAACAAGCGCACAATGCAGCCAATTTTACCGCCTGCTTTGATTTTGTGCAGAGCTGAAACACAACCAGCTTTGTTTTTGCATGGAATCGAATTTGTAATGCATTATCAAAGCATTATGACATGATCCCTCCATTCACACAGAGAGCGTGAGACTTGGTCCAAAAAAAAAATAATAACAAATAAATAAATAAAAAAATGGGGGAGGATGATGTGACGGGAATCACTTGGAAAGAATAGTTGGAAAGGCGGAGAGTGACGATACATGCAGATATGAAAGTGAAAGTTGATGTTCAATGCAGGTGCTCAGGTGTATAAATATAGCTCGGAGATGTTACCTGTGCACACACACACACCTTCAGGAAGATCCCGCGCATTCCCCTCTGGTACTCAGGAAGCTGCAGAGCTCAGACGCAAACATGACGAATGCAGTAGTTGCGCTGTTGGTCATCACTGCACTTCTGTGGACCAATGCACAGGGTAAGACGCACATGCACATGCACATGCATGCAGATCTATTGCTCTTTTCTGTTTAAAGAATGTACAGTAGGTCATAGACTCAGGGTCAGTGACCGCCTGAACTAATGTCTTTTAAAACTGCAGGCCTATTATGTGCAATGTGAACTTGCTACAGTCGGAGGGGTATAAATGCCATTATTCATTCCCCCCCTCCCTCCTTCTTAAGGAGTCTTTCTATTTTCCTACAAATGAATAGATTTCCTGTAAATCATGCACAAAAAATATATAGATAGCAAAAGCATGGACAGAAATCTACAGTATTCTAATTCACAGTATTGTGTTGCTTTATTTCTTGGTTTATGTATTACTATCATAATCATAATGAGTTGTCTCTCTTTTTTTTTTAGCATTCCAAAATAATGATCTTGACTGCTGCCTGTCCACCAGCAACGCTCACATTCCACGCCGCATCATTGAGTCCTATGAGATCCAAACCGTAGAAAGTGGATGCCCCATTGCAGCTACTGTGTAAGTATTTTATAGGATAGCAAATTGGTATAGTAAAATACAATATTTTATTGCATAATTCTGCATTCAGCAACCCTATTTGCATAAAAAGATGCTGACCTTTTTTTTCATCTGTCCCTTTGTCATTTTAGTTTCATCACCAAGAAGAACAAAATGTTGTGCGCTCCACCTCCAAGTGACCTGACGTACACATGGGTGTTGAAGCACATTGAATATCTGAACGCTCGTAGTGCCAAGGGAAAAGGTAAAAATCCTACACAAGTATCTACATAATCAAGATCAAAAGGTTCATTATTATCCTGTCATTACTGATTTACTCTTTTTCTTTCTTTAGGCAGTAAGTGATTGACAGGGTGAATACGCCCAGGCCTGTCGGATCTGCACGCGTGGATTTTCTGTGCCAGCTACTGCAATGTTAATGAGCTACTTTACCTTAGTGTTAGTGTTTTGTGTCATCATCTTGCGTCATGCACACTCCCTTGTGTTATGGTTTGCATACCATTAAAAAAAAAAAGAACAAGCATAAAATGTGACAGCGTGCATGGATGAATCCATGTGTGCAAGTGTGTCAGCACTGTTTTATATCTACTGACGAATTGTATTGTGCCTTTTTTTTTCTTCTTAGGAATATGTGTGTTATTTTTTAAGAGTGAATTCAAATAAAAAGCATTTTTCAAAAAAAAAAAAAAATCACTGTTTGTTACATTTCTTGGCAACCTGATATCGATATTAACAGAGGATATACTTTGATAAATTGTATTGTCATATTATTTTCCATTGTTCATTTTATAACACTGACAGATTTTTGGAACGAGACTCCAATGTCAGTGCTTTAAGTTAAAGTAAACCTAACATAAATCTTTCTCAAATGAGATTTTCCGGTTTGGCTTGATAACTTGACAAGCTGCATTTTTTTGTCTTAATAACTTCAAGAGAGAAGGGAAAGACAAACTGATGAGGCAATGATGGATTACAGCTGTTGTAATGTAAGTGATTCCAGGAGCAGACTTCTTTATTTTGGATGTTACACAACTTCATAAACATGATTTTTGAAATGTAATATGTCACTCCAAATGAGAAATAATTTTTTAAAAATGTTAGTTTTGTAAATTGCTGTGTCTAAGAGAAATTAAAGACATTAAAACGTGGTTAGGGGTGGCTCAGTGGTTATGGTGTTGGACGAAGGTTCCAAGTTGCTACTTTTGGGCCCTTGAGGAAGACTTTTAACCCTAAACCTACTTAAATATATAATGACATAAAAATGTAAGTCGCTCTGGATAAGAGTATCTGCAAAATGCTGTGGATGTAAACACTCTGTGATGTGCTGTCATTGGAAAATAATAAATTTTCCAGTGGTAACAATAACTCTATTTCATGTCAGGTCACATGATTGATCATTATTTTTACACACAAACACACACACACACACACACGCACACACACATAGCTCATGGTAGCCAATCTACGACAGTTATATTGTGCACACACCCTTATGCTTCGCACAGTAGATAAACACAGTGTGTCATCTGTGAAATCCCCGAAGTCAACAAACAATGATTTAAAAGAAAAAGTGACCGGTAACTTCATTATCTTTACCCTGAAATCTAGACCGTAAGAATCAGCCCAGAATCTGCTTGTGAAAGGAAAACGAAAGAATTTTTTTGCACTGGAGTGGTTCCAGTCAAATGTGGGAATAAAAAGAGGGTCATAAATGCCTAGACAGGACCACCATCGGACTGTGGGAGAAAAATGTGGAACAGGCAAAAAGCGTAGTAAATGTAATCCGTGAACCCAAAAAAAAACTGTGAAAAAAAAGAGAATTACGGTAATGCAGAGCAAATTCTTTTCCAAAGCAAACAAGTGAATACTGCAGATATGTGACTAATGCTTATATGTATAGTTTAGTCTATATAATATATTTGTCTGTTTCAGTTTCTAGTTGTATCACTTGGAACCTTTTGAAAAAATGCATTTTCACTCCTTATGGTTTCTGGCTGACAAAAATGATCTGTTAAGTATATCTATCCATCTTTAACATTTTTTATACCTCAAAATGTAACATGTTGTGCACGACCTTG
>JAQMYG010000014.1:19238592-19256036 GCA_030014215.1 Clariallabes teugelsi | reverse complement strand
AAGTGTTATTCAATTCACCTGCTGGTGGTGTAAATGTTATGGCTGATCGGTGTATGTGCAGGAAATTTCTGTTGATCTCCATAACAACCAATCACTGCCTCAGACCAGTATTGACTTTGATATTAATTTTTATAATCAGATCATAATATCTCTCTATATCAACGAATCAAGATTCAGTACTGTCTGAAATACAGTCATTATGATATTGTTGTACTGTATTGTTTAGGTTTCAGCTGTGACTTCTACTCTTCGTATCTTTTCACAGTGCTCACTCTTAATTTATTTGTTGTTTAATTTTCAGCCAGAAATTTCAACGTGCAGAAAGCTGAAGCAATGCTACGTAAGGTACGATACTTAGTCTCTCTCGGTCAATATAAAACCAACATGCCTTATAATTAAGACACATTGTTAAATTAGAATAAGACTAAAATGTCTGATGTTTTCTTTTCACCAAATTTTATGGAAAGCTCATGACACCTTCATGTTTACACCATGTCATTAAAATCAGGCTTTTTTTGTTGTAGAAATGGTAAGGTACTGTGAAGGTAAATGTACTGAAGCATGGGATAAAGCCTGATAGAAAAAGAAGCTATAATGTATTTGCTGGTTAAAATAAAGTAGATAAAAATGGTTTACCACTTCTACAACATTTCGTTGTAGAAATAATGAGGATGCAAACAGAATCCGTTGTCCATCAATGTTTCTGGTGGCTGCCACCCACCAAGGATGTGCATTACATCGTGGTCTTGACCATAGTCAACATTCTCTAAAATGGTGTCCCTCTCCCCAAGCTACCCTCCGCAAAGAAAACGGCTCTGCTTGTAACCCATTACATTTCCCGCCTACATGGTCTCCCACGTAACATTGTTTCCGACAGAGGACCGCAATTCAATTCAAATCGCAATTCTGGGGATTCCCATGAGTCTTTCTTATGGCTTTCACCCAGAAACCAATGGCCCAAGAGAGCGGATGACTCAGGAACTTGAAACTGGACTTTGGATTCTCTGTTCGTCTGAGCCATCGTCCTGATCACGGAACCTGACATGGGTAGAACATGGCCACAACCACCATATCATGTCGCTATCCACAACCAACTTCACCTTGAAGGTCGCCTCCTGGAAACTTGCCCCTAGTTTGGTCAGACTATTTCCGATCTCCAAGGCGTTCAGCCCTGTGGCAAACTGCCCAAGACCTTACGAATCCATCCTGCGTTACATATTTCCCAAGTCCCAATTCCCAAGTTAACCTAACTAAGTTAAGTCTAACCAACCTGGCAGGTGGTTGGATCAAGCTGGATTCCTTAGCAGAGGAGGATATCCCAGAAGTGTAGTTTTGGGAAAACATTACTAATTGCTTCTTCTTTATAATTATGCAGTGCTACTGTAAAGATCGAACAACAGGATTGTAGTCAGTATATTTAGTACACAAGTTTAGTCATACTTCACTGACACGGTTTTGTTAATCAAATGGAGTAGGTTATAGTGCTGAAGTTGTTTGAATTAATAAAGTTTCTGAACGTTGAAGAAACATGTATTTACATGTTATTTCTTAATAAAGTCAAAGATGTTTAATATCATATTTAAATCTTAAAAAGATAAACTTGAAGTCTTTAGGACTGCGTAAATGCAGCTGCTCTGTTGCGTATTACTGCTTGTGTACCGCTTATGTCTTGCGTTTTTCAATTCTGATTGAAAGTCATTCTCAAAGCTGAATTTTTGTTAGACTCATTTTGACGTGTTAGTCATGTTCGGTCATGTCATGTTCCCTTTGTTTACACATAGATAATAGCTTTTTGAATAACGTGTACTCACTTTGCATAACTGCTCAGCAGGCCTGATGTTTACAAGTATGGAGATTGCAGTCACTAACTGATTAATATTAATATTAATATTAATAAAAGGAATGACAGCCATTTACATACACACACAAACATTTTGGCAGCTTATTTGTATTGGAACAAACTAACATAATTATAAAGATAGGGATTGGCTGTAATGTTCTAATAATTTTGTCCGGTTTTTTTAGACTCGGAGTGAAATTTAAAAATGGTAGCTATAAATATTGGGTTTGCATCCACTGCTAATTGGGGGTAGCAAAAACACTAGCAAGATTTTTTTTTCTCTTTTTCTTTTCAGCATTTAGAATTCCGGAAACAGATGAAGGCCGACACTATCACTACTGAATGGAAGCCTCCTGAGGTATGATCTGTGCACGGTTATGAGAGGGAAACAGTTTTTCAAGAACATATTATGAGCATTATACATTTCCATTCAAAAGTTTATTGTCAAATCACTGTCACTAATGAAAGCTGTGATTTTCATCAGGGTTTATGTCATTCCCTCTCTTCCTATATGTGTGCTTGTGGTTAGGTTTTAGAGAAGTACCTCTCAGGAGGAATGTGTGGCTATGACAGAGAGGGTAGCCCTGTGTGGTACGACGTTATCGGACCGGTGGATCCCAAAGGTCTCCTTCTGTCTGCCTCTAAGCAGGATTTCATGAAATTAAAAGTACGAGATTGTGAGATGCTGCAAAAGGAGTGCACGTCACAGAGCGAACGGGTAAGTGAGTGAGCGACAACATGCCTAGTGTCCTTCAGTAATGTAAGGGAAATCTGGGCAGAAATCTGGAGCAGAAATCTGGAGCATATGGATTCTGGAGCTACTTTCTAGGCTATAAAAATGTAAACAGGAGGCTGATATGAAAAATATTTCTGTGTTATTTTTAGTATGTCTTAAAAATTATGTGATTATTAGGTCCTAGAAACACATTGAAACTTTAAGTTTAAGTGATAATTGCTTATTTTATTGATGCTTGATATGACAAAGAAAATAATATAAATATAAAGCAGTAGGGTTTATATTACAATCCAAGCACGACTCATTAGACCTAGCTAGACAAATCTAGACCAGAACCTCCTATGCATTAATTCATTCAGGTGACAGAGACTGCTCCCAGATCTTAATTTCCTCCTTTTCTCCCCATCATTATCTCTGTCTGTCTCTCTCTTATCATTCAGTTAGGGAAAAATGTGGAGTCCATTACTATGATCTATGATTGTGAAGGTTTGGGATTAAAGCACCTATGGAAGCCTGCTATAGAGACCTATGGAGAGGTAGGATCTTATTTTGTTTTCTGTCTGCACTGTATTCCTGTTCTTTATCAGTGAACTTGGTTCACTTCCAAAATGTGTAAATATTTAAATGACTTGACCCTTTGTTAAACATTGCTTATTTAAAAAAAAAAAAAACCTTTTTGTCCAGCTCTTGAGTAATCAGCCTGTTTTTTTTCTCTCTTGTAGGTTTTGACAATGTTTGAAGACAACTATCCTGAAGGACTCAAGAGATTATTAGTTATAAAAGGTAAGTTGCAAAATTATGTATAATTTTATAATTCTTAGCATTTATGAATATTTAGAAATATTTATACCATTGTCCTGTTAAATTCTCAAATCTAATTGTCAAAAGGTGTTTTTCTATAATAGCAACTAAAATGGAGTTCACTTTTTGTTTTTGCTCAGGCTTAACAACTTTTTTTTTTTTTTTTTTTTTTTGCAGCACCCAAACTGTTTCCTGTGGCGTATAATCTGGTGAAGCACTTTCTAAGTGAAGATACTCGCCACAAGATCATGGTTCTGGGGTGTAAGATAACCTTAGTTATTACACCTCCTATATTATTTATCGCTCAAAATCTTCCCTTTCCTGTTGCGTTCACAGCCTTGACTCAGAATCACCCAACTCTACCCATAACACACTCACACAGATAATGTTTCTGATGTAAATTTATTTTTTTTGGTGTTTATCCAGCCAACTGGCAGGAGGTGTTAAGGAAACACATTGACCCTGAAGAGCTTCCAGCCGCCTATGGGGGAAACCTGACTGATCCCGATGGTGACCCACGCTGCAGGACCAGGGTGAGTAAAAGTCAAAAGTAACTCCCGGTCTCAGCTCTACAGTAGGTGGCATAGGCTTGCTAGTAAACTAGTGCATAGTACAGTATAACCAGAATGTCTTAGTTCCATGCTAAATAGTTCTAGCTCCTTGCTGCTCAAAATAGAAAACATGTCCTGGAGTTTTTTGATTGCGAGGTCATTCTAATGTAGTTCAGGTCAAGGCTTTGTGTAGGAAACGTCAACTCTTCTATTTCAACGGTTGCAAATGATGTCTTCATGGAGCTAGTTTTTCCGCACTGTCGTGCTGGAACAGGTTTGGGAAATTCTAATCCTAGAACATACAAAGATATTCTATAGACTGTATATAGCTTTGTAGCAACAATGTGGGGAAGGACCACCTAAGGCTATGATTGTCACGTGATGGTCACATACAGTAGCGCGTACGTTTACAAAAACAGGTTGAAACCAGACTTTTAAGCTTTTGTCAAAAATCAGGAAATTGCCCTATAGAGTCTTTCTTGCTAATGTCTTGCTGGGTGTACGCAGTGAAAAAAATGGGTTGGTAAATACAGCACCATCATACCTTGATTGCCACATACATGCAAGCGCAGGTTCATATCTAATAACAAAAAAGCAACTGGGCAGAAAAGTGTTAAGCTATTTTATGACATGCAGTTTTGTCCTGTATTTATTTTCTCGACCTGGATCATGTCAGACCAACGCCACACATACTCATAGTATAAATAAAAGCAGTAAATAAGGTGCTGTAGTTACACGACATTGGACAGTGGATAATGGTTTTCTTCTTTTCAAAATCACACACAAACTTTAAGAAAAATTAAATCACAGAGATTTCAATGAGAAAATCAGTCTAGAGGGTATTGTAGTAGCTGCTCCAATCAATCAGAGAGTCAAATCCTAAAAGAAATTTACCATATCATCACTACTTCAGGATCAGGAAAAAATAAATTCAGTTACGTATCGCGGTCCTTTTGTGTGACAATTCATGTATGGCCAGCCTGATTCCGACATTTTTTTTTTTTTTCAATTATTTTTTAAGTTATACATGTTTGCTTTGAGGTGGCAAAACATTGCTGTTCCTCAAGAATCCTACAAGTGTTGTGCTCTGAACTATTCACACGTTTGCAGCAGCACAGCATCCTTTGTGTTAGGAGCGAATTATTTGCCAAGTTTGTTTAGAAGTATATCAAATTCTGAAAAAAATTTTTTATATTGAATCACAATATTCATAAAACTAGTCACGATATTTATAAAACTGTTATACTAACAGAATTGCAATACAAATCATATCAACATCTATGATAATATGGTATCGGGTGAGCTCCTATCACTAGTACCCTTTTGTGCCTCATCATCTCCTTATCTTTTGTTTTGTTTTGTTTCATTTGTTCTCTTATTATAGTATTTTTGCTTTCCATAAATTTCATTCTATAACAATTTCTCTTATTAATTTTCTCTAAATCATGCTGTTTCTATAAATACCAAGCCTTCTTCTTTTGCCAGCAGACTGCATGCCTTACTTCTTACAACATTATAACTTCTTCTTTTGCCTAACTGACGTTGGTTTCCTTTTTTGTCTCTTCATCGCAACAATTTTGAATCTACAGTATATTTACCGTTTCGCATTATACCTCACTTTTCCATTAATTCCACATTTCCATTAATTTAACTGGTTGTTATTTTAATTGCTTAAAAGGTAATGGCTCTTTATCTCTTCAAAGGTCAAGAAATAACTTAAACCCAATTTTTTATACAATAATATACTATAATATAAAATAAGTATAATATAATACAGCATTTGGGGCCAGTTTCAGCTCGAATGTTGATATACTGTAAGTACCTGATAATCACAGGTTGAGGAAATGCGTTCTAGTTTTTTTTTTTTTTTTCCGGGGAAAAAAAAAAAAAGACCTGCGACTGTCCTTTATTTATGTAACAGAATACAGTATGTTTTGCTTACTCAGTTCAAGAAAATTCTGCAGGGTCAAGCCTTTACTATACTGTTAGTCATCACTGATTTTATCATTAGTCTGCACGTCTGGAACTCAATGTCAGAGAGCAGCACTGTCCAGTTGTGAAACTGTAATCATTCTTTAAAATGGGGTGACAACAGCAGCAATGATATAAGCAATTGGATTGCATCAAATTTATTGCATAAGTTTCTTCAGACATGAACATTTAGATAAAGATAGATAAAGATAGGGCTATTTAAGGCATTGTAATGCTGTATTGAGCAGAGCCCAAATCTAAATTGCTTTATTGCACATTTCGGGCTTGGATTACTGCGATTCAGCATTTTTATCCGGTATCAGTTTATCAATGTTGTCAGGCAGAGTGAAAGCTGGTGCATTTACACCTTGTAAATACTTTCTCCCTCTATCACTGTAGCAGATATTAATGCGTCATTGTTTTTGACGGTGTCTAAAAAAACAAAATGGCAAAATGTGGGACAGATGCAGTAGGCATGTCTTTGAATTGGACAGATTTCTTGCCATATACTATAGAATAAGTATGCAATGAAACTTACTGTATGTAAAGCAAAACCATATCACCAGGGTACACCAGACATTACCATAGTAAGCATCATAGTGTACCAGCGTAGGTAATGTGCCACTTCATTGGATACTGTGGTAGCACTATGATGTATACCTGGTATCTTTGAATGTAATATGGTAGATTGTATGTACTGTAATATTAAAGGTTTTAAACTTATACTGTAGACAGAGAGACATTGCGAGTAATGTTGGAAACTCCGAAACGTATTAAAAAACGACCAACATGTGATAAATGAAGTTCAAATCAAAAAGTGAACCAAGAAGCTAATTCCAAAATCTTAGATGGCGTTATAATATACTTTAGTTGGATTTAAAAAATTTTTTTGCAGTGTTCAGGAAACTTTCTATTGGACAGAAACATAAATACATTTTAAGAACTTTTGTTGTTTTAATAGTAATAGTAATAGAAATTAATTTAGAAATTTGTCTAATCCCATTTCTCGCTATATAAATACAGTATGTTGATTATGCAGACATCTCTGCATAAGAGTCTTAAACGTGGCCTATTTGTCTCATGGAGACACAGGAAGCTTTCATATAATCCCACTTCAAGGCTTATCCAGCTTTTGTGAATTAAATCACCTCTTCATACTTGGTGCTGACTCATCAAGATCTCACAATTACAGATGCATATCCATTTACAGGTACAATCCAAAGCAAATATGAGACATTTTAAGGATTACATATACTGTATGAACCCGGTGAATTTGAGCACTTATTATGGATTTACTTGTATCATCATGAAAGAAATAATTCTTGGTTAGTATAATCACTACAAATTAATGTGAGATCCTAGCATATGAGTGAGTTACCAGACTGTGTGATTTTTCAAGCTTTTCCGCTTTAAGCAAGTAGTGCAGCTCATTAGTCATCCTGCACTCCCCAAAAGAGAAATACCAAAAGGTCTGGTTATTATCTGACCTGTCTTGACATGTTGTTTGCTTGTAGATACATAGGTAAAGATGCTGCTCTCTGAAGGACTGGAGAAAAGGTCCTAATATGAAGCCCTACCAGATTCCTTTTTTTTTTTTTTGTGGGGGTTTTTTATGGAACTTTGAGCTTTCTTTCTTTCTTTCTTTCTTTCTTTTTATTAATTATTATTGTAAAAAATATTTTTATTATTATAAAATTATTAATATTTTGTTTAGAAATACAGCTGGTTTTTGCCTTGATGTCCCACAGAGTATAGAATAGTATGGCTTTAAATAGACCACATTTTTGTATTTTGTGTTAATGATTCTTTGTGCAAATGCTTCTTTGGCTGTCTGCAGTAAATCCTTGTCCAACATGGACCTTGACATTTCATTAATAAGCATGGGAAAATCAAATAGATAAGAGGGTTTATCTTTGTGAGTAAAGATGCCTAGGCCTTGTAGATGATAATGTTGATACTTTACATTGGACAAGGTAAAAAACCTTCTGTGTATATAGGTTACAGTATGTGGGTTTTGTGTGTTTGCCTTTCTTTAAATTGAAAAATGGGAAGATTTGTGCAGACCAGTCAGTTTGTACTGTATATCTCATATCACTTAACATATCACTGACCTCACCGAGCATAAGGAGCTGTTTTAGGCATCTGTAAGCAATAAGTGACATCACTGTTGACTGATGTCATCTTAACTGTAAATAACCTTTTTTATTTACTTTAACTATACTTCTTAAAAGCTTTCCTTACTTTTATTTTGGATGATTAAAGCTGATAAGCTGTACATTTCTAGAAAAAGTGTTATTTTCTTATGTATAAATTAGTATTGGAGCTATTATTCTGTAGCATATTCTATACTTGTGTTATTTTGTCATACATTATAAGAAACATTGTGCATATGAAGAAGGGGTGGGGTTTGCAAGATTTTGAGAGTTCCTAGTTTGCATATTCATAAAAGTGTAATGAGGAGTAGAAGTGTAAGCAGTTTTAAGACTGTGTTACACAGTTGCCTAATCACTATGATTTGACTATACCACAGTCCTTTGCTTCTATACTGTATGTCGGTATTTAATCAACAACACAAGATTAATTTTGTTGTGTACTATAGTAGTTTGTATAGTAGTATAATATGTTTTTTAATGTAATTTATGTTTTATATAGTTATGACTAATAAATATCTTTGCATTGATTTATGACAATAGAAAGGGCAGTTGTATGTACTTTCATATTTTATAAACTACTATGTGTGAGTGCAAATATACATGCAAAATCATGCAAACTGGCATTACAATATTTAGCAATGGTTAATATGCAATAATTATGTGAATTGCATGAAAAGTAGGTGCATAGACCGATCTGCCATAACATTACCACACAAAACATTATTATAAGACAGTATTATGTAGGTTCCCTTGAACTGCTGGTATAGCTCTAGGCATGACTCGTGCTGTGGGTTGTGAAGTGGGGACACCATGGATCAGACTTGTTTATCCGATACATCCCATGATCGGGGGAGATTGGAGGCTGGGTCAGTGTCCTCTGCCTGCCTTACCCTTTCTATAGAAATAGCCTTTCTGTTGTGACTAGCATGGACTTCTTTCAATGAGTTGGGCTGCAATGGCTTTTCTGTGGGATTGGACAATACAGGCTGGTCTTTGCCCCCCACAGGCATAGATGAACCTTGGGTGCCCATCATCCTATCACTAGTTACTGGTATATAACTGATCACTATTAATTTGTTAATGTGATGTGGTGTTAATGTTATAGCTGATCAGTTTTATTGTATAACATTATCAAGAGATGGTTTAGTAAAAATATTGCCTCATTGCATCATCATCAATGTTCAGGTGTCTATATACAGTACTATAAAATGTTATTATTGCTCATTTCATTTTTCTGAAAGGTTCTTATTTCTTCTAAACATCCAACCCAGTAGAAATGTAGATATATTTAAACATTAAACATTACTACACTTCCCAGCAAAAAAAAACAAAAACATGCTAATCACACGCTAATATTTCATTTAATGGCTTTTGCTTTGATTACAGCACTCGTTCGCCATGGCATCATTTTGATAAGCTTATGTAATGTCACAACTTTTATTTCCATCCTGAATCACATTATTGTCCCTCTAAGATCTTATATTGATGATGGGACAGTCGGAAAGCCTTTTCCAGCACGTCCCAAAGATTCTCACTGGCGTTAGGGTCTGAACACAGTGGTCGCCAATCCATGCGTGAAATTTATGTCTCATGCTCCGTGAAACACTCTTTCACAATTTGAGAAAAATTAATCCTGGCATCGTTATCTTGGAATGTGCCCGTGCCGATAGGTGATGAAAAAAATCCATTGATGAAAAACCTGGTCATTCAGTATATTCGGTCATGAAACGTTTGCTGGATCTAGTGATGGATGCATTACTTCATCGCATTCATCTCCTTATTTGTTTTCTTTGCTTGATGCAGGACAACAATTTGACTCTTCTGAAACAGAGCAACATCTTTTCCAGGATCACAGGCTATGTCTGATAACATGGTTGTTTAAGGAAATGAGAAGCTACTCACTGCATCAGTTAGGGTTAAATAACTTGTTGCCAGCTGAACCGTATTAATCACTGCAGAAATTTTCCAGTGGAAGCCTATTTGCTTAGTTAAATCCAGGTGGTGACATTTTTTTGGCTGTGCAGTATATAAAAACAAACGTCGGAAAAAGATTAATAGAAAATTAATAAACATCTAAGAGTAAAATGCCTGCACACTGGTTGTAACATGAAACTTTAGGAGACACGAGAGGTCAACATGGCGTTAAGATACTGATGTTCAGACTGTGTCTGATTGTGTGACTAGTTTTTCCTCAACATTTCTTATTGCTGAATTACTGGCCCAAGTCTATATTTAGCAGATATCTCAAAACAGAAGAACTTAACCTCTTGTAAAATGTATTTCCCAAGATTGTCTATGTGTTCATGCACACACTTCTGTAAACATCATATTAACCATTCCAGCCAGTTTTAGTACTAAACCATGCTGTCATCTGTGTAAGTTTCATTTTCTATCCTTCATTTCATTCTATTATTAAACCATGATGAATGTTTTGCCTGTGCTGAACCATAACCAGTTTGTCTCTGCACAGATTAAACAAGGTGGCATGGTGCCCAAGTCCTACTATGCACGAGAATTTATTAAGCAGCAGTACGACCAGTGTGTGTCCATCAGTCGCGGCTCCTCCCATCAGCTGGAATATGAGATCCTCGCTCCGGGCTGTGTGCTTAGGTAACACAACATTTATTACAACCTAGGAATATTTGATAGCAGCTCAGTATAACGGTGGTCAGTGATAAAGAACAATTATTAGTTCCACCTTTAATGTTAAGCTATACTGGTGTAGTTAACTTGTGTCGAAAACTGAAATCTTATATTATTATTTCTTTATTTCAAGTCCAGATGATTACTGTATTCTAGAAATTTCCATAACCCAATATTCTTTAAAGGACAATTAAAAAGACTAGGCTAAATTTCCCCATCTTCACCTCTTCCTTCCCCTCTGTGCTTGGTTTCTGTTCTCAGGTGGCAGTTCTCCTGTGAGGGTGGGGATATTGGCTTTGGAGTCTTTACGAAGAAGAAACTGGGTGAATGGCTAAAGGCAGGTAATATGCAGGAAGTCCTGGCCAGTCAGCGCTACAACGCACACCTCGTACCCGAGGACGGAACTCTGACATGCACTGACGCTGGAGTGTGTAAGTGGACAATGAGAGAGGAAGCGTTTTCACTGTGCAGTTTCATGTATATCAATTTTGCCTCTTGCGAACTGAAATTGTAGACAGCAAACTTTTTCTTCCCACATTTGGGTTTGTGAGATCCAGTAAGCATTATTTGCAACCAGATACATCAAATCATGTATTACAAATTATGTATTATTTTAAATTATGCATCTTTTTAGATTCCTGGCTCAATAAGCTCAATTTTTTATGAAAAGTTTATTACTGCATCATGTCCGGTTGATGAGATATGATCTCGTTTGTTCTCGACAAAATCCTATTTTTAAATCCTATTTTTAAAAATACAGTATTTAAATGAGTATTCTGTGACATAAGAAGAAAAAGGGAACCTTCAGTCTCATTTTGGCAAAATGATTTCCCTTTTACCTCTAAAAATAACTTATAGCCGGCAGCATGGTTTTATAGCGCTTTAGCTTTATAAGCTATAAAGCTACAGTATAAAGCTATTAGCTTTAGCTTATAGCTGGGTATATATTTCACTTTTGATCATTATTTTAAAAAAATGACAAAGGTGTAGCTGTGGGTCCAGTCTGGGATACCCATCAATAACAATCTACGATTTTATATACTGATTATTTTTCCATCATAGTTTGGAGCAGTAAGTGGAAAGGTTATGTTGAAATTAGAGATGCTGCGATTTTGTCATTTTATGGCTATGAAACATAGTGTGGTGTCACACGTCTTGTAGTATTAGCTATTATTATTAGTTAGCTATTTATTAGTAGTAATTATAATTATAATAACAATGTCGTTGTTCTTCTAGTTTCGGGTGCTGCTTCTGTTAATGGGTTGCCACACATTTTAGTTTGGCCCCAAGTTATACACTGGGTCTCTCCCCGACTCAACCCTTCTATCCTGGGTTTGGACTGGCATTAAGGATACTCTGCATCCAGTGGCTGGGTTTGAGCATTGGGGAATTGAACCTTGACCTTCCACTAAGTCACTACTGCCCCTATAGTAATAATAATAATAATAATAATAATAATAATAATAATGATGATGATGATATATATAGAAAACATGAACGCTTCCACTAGTTAACTGTTAAGTTAATATTACAGTTACACTTCTTGCATTGAATTCAATGCGTTATACCAATGTTAACAATAATGCCTTGTTAAAAAACTCTTCAAATATAAATATTGCATTTGTAATGAAATTTTTGCCTGGTGCTACACA
The DNA here is from genome assembly GCA_030014215.1 of Clariallabes teugelsi. Classification (NCBI taxonomy): domain Eukaryota; kingdom Metazoa; phylum Chordata; class Actinopteri; order Siluriformes; family Clariidae; genus Clariallabes; species Clariallabes teugelsi. The sequence continues at coordinate 19,243,689 of JAQMYG010000014.1, read as the reverse complement.
GCTTCAAATATATTACATCAGCTTATTATAGCTTAATCATTTAAAATTACAATTATAAAAATATAGCATATCATTTATATCAGATTTATAACTCTGCTTGACTCTATAGCACACAATTATAAAAGGAATTTATCCATAGTTGTGCTATCTGGTATCACACAGATGAGGATGGGTTCCCTTTTGTTTTGTTTTTTTCTCTTGGGCTTCTTCTTCATGAGGTCTCAGGGAGTTTTTCCTTGGCACCGTCACCTCTGGCTTGATCATAAGGGATAAACAGATACAGCTATAATTGATACTTTTTTTTCTTTTAATTATTTACATTATTAATTTGCATCCAGAATTATACTCCTGTAAAGCTGCTTTGTGGCAATGACTGTGACAATTGTTAAAAGTGCTATACAAATAAAATGAATTGAAGTTGTACAAACTATTTATAGAAATACAGTATTTGAACATTTAATTGATATTATACACTTGTGGTTAAAGAATGCACTTTACTCTTTTAATCAAAGGAAAATTTGAATATTTAGCCAACGATAAAATCATTCTACAATTCAATCATTTAATTCTGTTGCTAATATAATGCAATTAATAACTATATTTACTAATTAAAATTTTGTTCCAGACGTTCTGCGATTTGACAACACTTACAGCATCTTCCAGTCCAAAAAAGTCAGCTTCTCTGTGGAAGTCCTTTTGCCCAGCAGCGACAGCCGATCGGGGCCCGAGACGAGCAGGACGCCGGGACGGGATGTCCAGAATGGTCACTAGGGTGTGATGTCCTATCGGCCTGTTTAGAGAGTGTCGAGTGGAGCAAATCAGTACTTGAAATTGCCTGTCTTATATGCACAGTAATTTCCAGACAAAAAAGGTTTGGAACTGTAATTACTTGTTTTGTAAAAATGCTGCTTGTGGGAAGAGAAGAATGTGATGTTGGTTGAATGCTCGGCGCAATTTCATTGGAATTCCAAGTGACTAGCAAGACAGGGAGTTAACATTCCTTCAACATTTACCTTTTACTACGCAATTGCGATCATGTCAAGTCTGGAGTTCTCTGTCATGTTTTTCTTTTCTGCACTGAGGAGGTTTTGGTGCTACACCAAAGGAGGTTTTTGCTGTGCTGCACAGGAGGGTTTGCTGGAATAGATGCTTATTTTTGGCACTTTACAAAAAAAAAAAGACCTGTTTAACTTTAAGACTTCCATGAATATACAGTGTGTAAGGAAAGACAAGCACTTACAGTAGTATTATTATATATGGATTGTATATGCATTGATATAATGGATGATACAATATTGTGCAAAAGTCTCAGTACAAAAACAAAACACATTATACATTACAATATATATTATATTATTAATTCTTAATATTTTCATGTTTTTTTTTATATATATATTTTGCATTACTGAGTAAATTTTAGAATTCCAAGCATTACTTTTTCTACAACAAAATGTGTGTCAGTAAAGAAAGCAGCATAAATTAATAAATTTTTTGCATGCAAAATAACTGAGACCATGAAAGTGAAGTATTTTTCCCAGATTCTTTACTAATTTCCTTATCTGCAGAAATTGTACTAAAAATCCTAGACCTAAGGCTTATTTTTTCTAAACTATAGGTGATATTTAGATTATTACTATGCTCTATGCTTTATAGTATTTTTATTCAATTTTCTTTGCGGACTTTTGCACAGTACTGTACTGCATGTATAAGGTATATCATTTTCAAAGAAATAATAATCATATACTTCCATTATATTTCCGTTAAGATAGTGTGCCAGTAGTGAAGGTTATTCAAATAAAAATGTTTTTAATGCAAAACTCATATTGCTAGTTAAGAAAAAAAAAATCCTATTCAAATTATAATGCTCTATCTTGGTTGGTGCCGGTGTATACAGATCCTTTTCATGGGAACCTTGGCATCATGCACACATATGCTCATAGGGCAGTTAAGCGTAACTGATCCAAATACTGGCATCTGTACGAGAAGCAGAGAGAAACCAGATAACCTGAAGAAGGAAAGAAAACAGGTGGATTCAGTAACCTGAGCTAAGGATAGAACTTAGACCCTAGAGCTGAGAGATGACAACACTACCTAGTGGACCACCATACCACCCAGGCTTAGAAATTTCATTTAAAACAAAGTAAATTGGTTGTGGTTCTGCAATTAATTCAATTTTAGGAACGTCAATATATGTTGAAGAATAAAGTCACTATAGATGTTTTTCTAAAAATGATCATTAAACCAATATAGAAAGCAGAGAAGGCGGCGCGGTGACGTAGTGGTAAGCACTGTTGCCTTGCACCTCCAGGGTCTGGGGTCGATTCCTGCCTCAGGTCTGTGTGCATGGAGTTTCCATGTTCTCCCCGTGCTTGGTGGGTTTCCTCTGGGTACTCCGGTTTCCTCCACACTCAAAAGACATGCAGATTAAGCTAATTGGCGTTCCAGTATTGCTCATTGTGTGTGAGTGTGCGTGTATGTGTGTTTGCCCTGCGATAGATTGTGACCCCATCCAGGGTGTACCCCGCCTCTAAGTCTCCTGGGATAGGCTCCTGGCCCCCCGCGAACATGTATACAGGATATAGACGATGAGCGAGTGAGTGAGAGAGCAGACTCTAACTCACATGGATTCAGAGAAAGCTTTATATTGATTGACAATCATGACTTTTTAAGTATGGCCAGATCATTTTATCATTTTAGAACTTAACCTGATTCATTCATTACTAATCTATGACTAAAGTCATTTCATTTCGAACCTCTAAAAACATCCCAAATACTGATGTCATGCACATTTCAGTGTAAATTTGTATGTACGAATTAGTTTAATACTATTTTTTTGAAGCTTGACTTATACCTTAAGCGCCTATACAGTGTATATGTAGTTGAGTGCAAAAGTTTGCGTAACCTTATGACAAAATGGAGACAAGGGAATGCTAATTAAAACCGAGCTGGCTAAATACATTATCATTATAAAGACTCCTTTATCACCACAGGAAAAATTATCTGCATCGTATTAAAAGCAAATCTCATATAAACATTATGTATGTACTGTATGTAATAGTATGCATTTTCATTCAAATTTGTTCCTTAGATTTTACCGCGCTGTTTCATGTTTTCAATGATTATTTGACATTTTGGAGTATTTTTCTTGAAAAAAAGAAAAAAGATTTGTTTTTATTTTTCATGGAGAATTCAAACTTGCACTCAGCTGTTGTTTAGGAAAAATCTTATATTTGCAAACCTAATATGTACAATTAATTTATTGCACTGTGTTCTGTACTAAAGTGTTCTAATTGTCAATTAAATTATTCGTAGAAGACATGTTCATTTGATTGGTCCTTGTCATTACCTGTACGTAATGAGAACTCTTATTTTTGAATGAGTTTTATTAGTATTGTTTCATTGGATCAAGTTCTTCAGTAATGGGACCAGTAATGTTAGATCAGTGCCTTTTTGTCTGTTAAACTGGCATCTACATGTGTGTATGTGTTGTATTGTTGTTCACTCATTAAATGCTTGAATTGTAATAGAATAATTGGCTAATTAAACCAATATGTCCTTTACAGCAGTGTGTGCTTCACTTTCCTATCACAGACAAAAAGTCACAGTATGAAGCAGTTGAGCCGACCGACTGATTAGATGGCACTTCGTTAAAGAGTGAGTCGACATTGACCTTTAAAACAATAGCTTGATGTTTAATAATGAAAAATAATGCATAGATAGATAGATAGATAGATAGATAGATAGATATAAACAAATATTAAATAGCAGTCGTCATACATAAAAAAATATTTTTTATTTGATAACGCCTAAGATGAATTTAAATAAATGAGCAGTTTGCGAATGTGCGTATGTGTTTGCCCTGCGATGGATTGGCACCCTGTCCAGGGTGGTACCCTGCCTTGTGCCCTAAGCCTCCTGGGATAGGCTCCAGGTCCCCGCGACCCTGAATAGAGGATAAAGCGGTATAGAAGATGAATGAATGAATGAATGAATGAATGAGCAGTTTGCGCCCTCTGGCGGACATATCTATCTAACTACAAGAGGAGTGTCAATATCCAGAGCTACCACTAGAGGGAGCCTTTAAAAAAATATTTTTTTTATATATACAGTAAACCAAAAGCAATTAGGGAGTTCATAGGGTTGCTGTGTTAAAAAGGTAAATAAATAAATAAATGCCAAAACATATACTAAATACATTATGTTAACAAATATCATCATGGGGTACAGGTGTAATGACCTGTAAATTGCTATTGCAACTGCTAGTAACCCTCTGTCGTCATCCATGTGGTTTAGTAGCTAATGAGTTTTCCTACCTTTGAAAATGTCAGACCCTCGGGCTCAGGTCACAAAAAAGAATTTATTTATTTATTTATTTATTTTTACTTACTTGCTGTCATGCAAATTATAAGTCTATACAGTTGTGAATCTTTGTTTCATAATAATAAGGCTACATCAAAATGCACTTTTAAAAATTTTTATTCAAGTAGGATTGTCTAATGTTATTTACACTATTAAAATAGGAAACCTATTTATTTATGTGGAGGATTTTAAAATATTATTATTTATGGGATTCTCATACAAATTTGTGAAAAAAAAAAAAAAAAAAATTTGAGCCCTAAAACAATAGCTTTATGTTTAATAATGACAAATAATGCATAGATAGATAGATAGATAGATAGATAGATAGATATAAACAAATATTAAATAGCAGTCGCCATACATAAAAAATAGTTTTAATGTGATAAAGCCTAAGATGAATTAAAATAAATGAGCAGTTGGCGCCATCTGGCGGACATTCTATCTAACTACATGAGGAGTTTCATTATCCAGAGCTACCACTAGAGGGAGCCTTTAAAAAAAGTTTTTTTTTTTTTATTGAGGTAGTTCATACGGCATGTTGTGTAAAAAAAAAAAATAAATAAATAAAAATAAAAATAGGCAAATAAATAAATAAATCCCAAATCATATACTAAATTCATTATGTTAACAAACAATAAGGTATTTTAATGACCTGGAAATTACTATTGCAACTGCTAGTGACCCTCTCGTTACCCACGTGGTTTACTGGCTAATATGTTTTCCTACCTTTGAAAATAG
>JAQMYG010000014.1:19225614-19238492 GCA_030014215.1 Clariallabes teugelsi | reverse complement strand
ACATCAAAATGCACTTTTTTATTTTTTATTTTATTATTCTAGTAGGATTGTCTAATGTTATTTACACTATTAAAATAGGAAACCTATTTATTTATGTGGAGGATTTAAAAATATTATTATTTAGGGGATTCTCATAAGGTAGAGCAAACTGTGGTTTTGCTAAAGCAGAGGTTGGTGTTTCATATTTAAAGAGGTCGGGGACGAGGGTGGGCACTCTCAGTGCAGTGAGAGCCATCATTATTCAAAGTGGCATGAATGTGACCCATCCTCATTGTAAAGATCAAGCTGCTGAGGAAAAGTGAGGCGCAAAGGGATTACCCGCTGTGCATCAGGAATAACCAGGATGCCAGGTGGTACCTTCTGGGAGACATCGATGGCAGGATATGTGGGGTGGAGGAGAAGAAATCCATGCTTCCTCAACTTTTATTACTTGACAATATAATCCCTATAAGCATGCTGATCATAATGCAAAGAAGTAATGTCAGCTGTCTGTGGTTTCAGGTGATCCTGATCTGCTGGCTTCTGGTGCTGTCTAGCATGTTCAGCGGTATAACTCAAAAGTATAGCACTTTTAGTTAGATAGCAGATAACAACCAGTAACATATTAGTTACAGTTCTGAGATCCTTTGCAAAGACAAAGGAGCAAAGTGTTTGATTTGATTGGTCCTTGTCATTACCTGTACATAATGGGAACTCTTATAAATGAGTCTTTATTAATAGTGTTTCATTGGATGTGCTTAAATCATCTGAACAGTAATGTTAGATCAGTACCTTTTTGTCTGTTAAACTGGCATCTGTCCTGTATATGTGTGTGTACAGTATGTGTTGTATTGTTGTTCACTCATTAAATCTTTAATTGTATTTGAGTAATTTGGTAATTAAACTGATATGTTTCTTACAACAGTGTGAGTCTTGGTGCTTCACTTTTCTATCACAAATAGGTTATAGTCACAGTATGAAGAAGTTGAGCTGACCGACTGATTAGATGGCAGTTTGTTAAAGGGTCAGTCGACATACCCAGGTTAAAAAAAGTTGTTAATACAAATATACTTTATCATGTAGTTGACACAGCCTTTTACAAATGCTGAATGCATTTTCTATACTATATATTTTTTTAAGGCCAGTGAAACACATTAACTCAATAATGACAAAGCAGATTTCATTTATGAGTTCAACAGATTTTTATTTACCTGCACATGTTTGCAGAAGAAAACAGTATAGTTTGTCTTTTACTTTGAAACTACCAAATAAAAACCATGACATTTACCTTATGATGATGATGATTACAACAATAACAACAATAATTATAGCAACAACAACAACAATAATAATAATAACATTATTATTATTATTATTATTATTATTATTATTATTATTATTATTATTTATAATAATAATAATTATTATTTATTATTTATAATAATAATAGGATGATGATGATGAAAAATTATTAATCACAATTTTTATTCAGACTTTATTGAGACTTAAAAAATATAGATAATGTAATGATTATAACAACAACAACAACAACAACAACAATAATAATAATAAAATAGAAAATAATTTAGTGACAAATTGCTTCAGACATTGACTTGGTAAAAAAAAAAAAAAAGATAGTAACAAATACTAAGAAGAAGAAAAGTAAGCAAAGGTGGAGGAGGACAAAAACCTCATTGAGCCAAAAGGAATAGCTTTGTTCCAACATAGATAGATAAATAAATGATCAGTTGGCGCCCTCTGGCGGACATCTACATTAAGAGTTTTATCCAGAATGACCACTAGAGGCAGCAAATATTTTTTGATGAACCGAGAGCATTTAGGTACCTCATACAGCGTGCTGTGTTAAGAAGAGAACGTAATAAACACCCGAACACATCCTAAATACATTATGTTAACAAATATAAGCATGTAAAGGTATTTTAATGACCTGTGAACTGAGAACAATATGGGCTTAAGGGACATTTTGGGTGAAATTGAACTATATATATCAAGCTCTTTCTACTTCCTAAAGGACACTTGTGAATTCTTTAATAATTTAGTGTTATAAAAACTTCAAAAACGAAAAGACTGTAAACTGAACACACTGAACTAACTGGTGGTGAAAGCATTGAGAAATGTATTGTGAGTAAAGCCTGTGAATAGCATATGAGTCAAAATGGCTGACACCACATGTAAAGCGGGTCAGTCAACCACCAAATAAAAAACACTTAAAAAAAAAAAAAAAAAGCATATTTCAAGATGGAGAAGAGCTTGATAATGCTGATAGAAATGGTGAGCTCGGTCGATATCACTATAAAATTTTAAAAAGTTTGAGATTTTCCATTTAACTGAGTGAGCGAGACATTAGGCTGTTAGAAATGCAAGTTGTTCAAGCTTAACATTTTATAAATAAACTGCATATGGACAATATACAGTATGAGCAAATCGCAAAATATATCCACACTGTCATGAACAAATTCAAAGTAGAGTAAATACATTTTCATACCATATTGTGTATGTGTGAAAATGTCGCTAAATCTATATGCACATGTCCACCATGTCATGGAAAGATTGGACCATGGACCATGACAGCATGGACATTTTTTCCCCCCCGCTAAAGTGAGCATTTAATGAGCACATGGTGGATCTTCAGTTAGCAGCATGATTCACTGTTAAAGGGGACTGGGTACAGTTTATCACATATTTAAAATTTCTGTAAAGTTTTTATCCTTATTATTATTTGAATAAAACTACGATGGTGTGGACATGTTAAGCCACAAAGACAATATTAAACTACAAATATGATGAAAATTAGCATGCGTAATATATGCGTGTAAATACTTAATATACTTAGAATTTGTTGAGAACAATAAGAACATATGAATCATTTTATTTTGTGTCATTTAACCACTAATTGCATTCACTGAATTTGGCATACAGTAGCTGTTAAGATGCTGCTTTCGAACTGTTTTATGATTCACTGGGACGCTGTGTTGGGTTTCAACACCATATCAGAGATCGTGAAGAGCGTCTACACACGAATCCCTGTGTATGAGGAGGAGCAAACTAATATTGTGGACATCCATATTGTGGACTTCACATGTTTGTGAAGGACCTGGCCTTCATGGATCCAGCCGACTGCATGACTCTGAAGACCATCAACAGAGTGCAGCGGAAGCATTGGCTGAGTCACATCTTTGGCATGTGTTTGGAGAGGAGCGATAAGCCGGCATTGACCACTGACATCAGGATCATCCAGGTGACAGATGAGAGCAACACTTGGTCGCAGGTGAAGTTCTTGGAGGTCGGGGATGACAGCGAGGACTCTCTGAGCAGTGAGAGATTTAACAGGACTTGCACTGATTTCACCAAAGACATCATTATTCAAAGTGGTGTAAACGTGACCCGTCAGGGGATGTTGGGGATCATGTGTGTAAAGATCAAGCTGCTGAGGAAAAGTGAGGCGCAGAGGAGACACGCTGTGCACCAGGAACGACCGAGATGCCAGGTGGTACCTAATGGGAGACAATGATGACAAGATACGTGTGGTGGTGGAGAAGAAGTCCATGCTTCCTCTATGGCTTCAGATTATCCTGATCTGCTGCCTCCTGGTGCTGACTGGCATGTTCAGTGGTATAACTTTACTTACCTCAGTTAAAGCTAACACTTTAGGTAGCAAATAGCTACCAGTAACGTATTAGTTACAGTTCTGAGATCCAGCAAAGAGGAATGAATAGAAAGAGAAACGCTGATAACTAATTCAGAGCTGCGGCACGGACAAGGAGAAAAAGTACACTCAGAAGATCGAACCCGATCTGAAAAGAATCGAAACTGCCTGTTGTGCTCACTCCTTCTTGGGAATGTATTAGTCAACATGACTTTCACCATCCTCCTGGACGATCTTATAGGTTCAGGGCTTGGAGCTGTTGTTGCGATGAGAGATGTAGAGATGTTAAAGGTCACTGAGCTGTATAATATTCATTTCCAGTATATCTTAAAAGCAGTGAAGAAAAAAAAAATATGCGAAACAGGATGTGTAACACAGGGCAAAGTTATTAAAAAAAAAAAAAAAAAACATGTACCTGGATGAAATGTCAGACACAAAGACTGTGTTTCCTGCTGTTATAAATACAACAAAAATTTCCCACATACAGAAAGCGAAATCATTTTTGATAATTTCTGGAAAATGGGGATGTGACACTGTGAGAAAATGAAACATTCTGCTGACTTATTGTCAACAGAAGCCACTTATTGTTCTGTAGCTTACTTTCAGTTGGTAATGGCTAAATGTTTTAATTAGTAGTTAATTAGTCTTATTAGACTAATCACTTAGGCTAATTAAATTCAATTAAATTCAGCTTTATTTATATAGCACTTTAAACAATGGTCATTGGTGCAAAGCAGCTTTTCCAAAATCTAAAAGAAAATTAGGGAAACGAGTTTAAAATGTGGGAGGAAATAGATAGATAGATAGATAGATAGATAGATAGATACTGTAGATAGATAGATAGAGTACTTTATTAACCCCAAAGGGAAATTATATCGTTACTGCAGCCAGTTTACAGATTATACAAGAAGTAAGCAAAAAGCAAAAATTGCAATAAGAAAAGGATAAAGTTAGACATACAAACAAACAAAAGCCTAAGATACTCTGTTTACACTTTATGGTGCATTAATGAGGTAAAATGTTATTAAATAATATAAATATACTTTTTCTATTTACACGTACATGAAAACTGTATATACAGGCGGAAACGAAACTGTACATAAGGTGCACCAGCAAGTTGTAATATAGTAATAAAATTGTAAATAGTAATAAAATGAGAATTAAATGAATGAAAGGACATGACCAAAGTGCAATGAAGACAGAGTGTATAAAAGCCTATTTATAGTGATGTCAGAAAAGGACATCTCTCTCCTGACCCTGTCGTTACAGAGTTATTGTAAAGTCTAATTGCAGCTGGCAGAAAAATATTCCTGTAGTGTTCTTTGAGCTGAAGCATTCTCTTATTGAAAGTGCTCCGGCTGTTTAGCCAGTAGATTGTGGAGGGGATGTGGGGTGTTCTCCTTCTCTCCACTACCAACTCCAAACACTTTAAGGGACTGACCAACATTAAAATGTATAAATCAAATATGTACAAATCAAAATGGTCAGATTGTCTCTGATAAGCAAGCCGAGGGTGACGGTGACAAGGAAAAACTTCCTGAGATGGCAATAGGAAAACACCTTGAGAGGAACCAGAGCCAACAACAAAAATTTCTCACATTTGGGTGATAACGGATAACAGGGATTGATTTGCAGTCAAACTGTGTTAGGCGGCTGGAAGTTTAATATAACAAAAGATGTGTTTAAGTTCGTAAATAATAAATGATAATAATTTGTTATTAATTAGCACAGAATAATTGTATTAATTATAGGTTTTAATATTATAACCTATATTTTTAATATCTTATCTGGTCAAATGGTTTAGTGGTTGAAATGTTTACAGAATTTTGTAACATTCATTGAATTGTAAGGTGGCTTAGTGATTAGCACTATTGCTCCCCTCCAGGGTCCGGGTTCGATTCCCGCCTGCTTTCCTCTCACAGTCCAAAGACATGCAGGTTAGGCTAACTGGCATTCCCAAATTGCCCATAATGTGTGAATATGAGTGTTGATCGGGGGGTCCTACCATGGTCGTAAAATGGGAATAAATACATTGGACAACGTTGGCCTCCCTAGTCGTAAACTTGGTCCCTAGATGGATGGATAGAATGAACTGTTAGGTAAAACTTTTTTTAAAATCATATTTAATATTATCAGAATTGAATGCTATTAAACTCATAAATGTAATTCTTTGCTTATATTGTCATCAGATATGTTCATGGATTATTTAGAAAAATTGAATGAAATGATTTTGCCAAAAACTGCGAATGTAACTTTTAATTAAAGTTATAATATGAGAAAATATTGTTCATTAAAGTATACTTCCATTTATGTGTTTACGGTGTTTTATTATTAAAGACTGAAATTATTCTACAAAATGAGGTAATTGTGTAAAGTTGCTCAAACGTCAACTCACGCCCCCTACTGGTGGTCCTCCCCCATGGTTATAATACAATATAATATACTGTCTAGCTAGAAAATATAAAGTTCCAGTCTACCTTAAAAGCAGTGCAACCCCCTCCAGTCAACCTTAAACAATATAAAGCCGAAGGGAGGCTCGTCCTGCGCTAAGAGATGACGTGTCGAACGTTGATTGGTGATATGTTAATCGGGGAGGCGGGCGTGGCGAAATGAGTAGGTGACGTCAGGCGTGAGCTCTCGGAGAGAGCGCATAACAAACATGGCGACACGATGGTGCGGAGGAAAAGGGATCACGCTGACTTTTATTCTGCTGCTGTGGCCCGGAGAGTGCGCGAACGCGGCGGAAGCGGCGGCCGAGGCAGGAAGCGAGTGCCGCATCCTCGGCGTGCGCTTGGAGAGGAGCGACAAGCCGGCGGCGACCACCGACGACGGGATCATCCAGGTGACGGAGGAGAGCAACATCTCGCTCCGGCTGTACGGTCTGCGCATCGGCAATGACACTTGGTTGCAGGTGAAGTTCGTGGAGGTCGGGGACGACAGCGAGCACTCTCAGAGCGGTGAGAGATTTAACAGGACTTGCACTGATTTCACCAAAGACATCATTATTCAGAGTGGCGTGAACGTGACCCGCCAGGGGACCTCGGGGGTCCTGAGTGTGAAGATCAAGCTGCTGAGGAAAAGTGAGGTGCAGAGAGATTACGCGCTGTGCATCAGGAACGACCAGGATGCCAGGTGGTACCTTCTGGGAGACAACGATGGTAGGATACGTGTGGTGGAGGAGAAAAAGTCCATGCTTCCCCTGTGGCTTCAGGTCATCCTGATCTGCTTCCTCCTGGTGCTGTCTGGTATGTTTAGCGGTCTCAACCTGGGGCTGATGGCTCTCGATCCCATGGAGCTCCGGATCGTTCAGAGCTGCGGCACGGACAAGGAGAAAAAGTACGCCAGGAAGATCGAACCCATCCGAAGAGAAGGGAACTACCTGTTGTGCTCGCTCCTTCTCGGGAACGTGTTGGTCAACACGACTCTGACCATCCTCCTGGACGATCTCATAGGTTCAGGGCTTGGAGCTGTCGTCGCTTCCACGATCGGCATCGTCATATTCGGTGAGATCGTCCCACAGGCGCTGTGTTCTCGCCATGGCCTGGCAGTCGGTGCCAACACCATCCTGGTCACCAAATTCTTCATGCTGGTCACCTTCCCGCTCTCGTACCCCATCAGCAAACTCCTGGACTGCGTTTTGGGTCAGGAGATCGGCACCGTGTACAACCGGGAGAAGCTTGTAGAGATGCTGAAGGTCACTGAGCCGTATAACGACCTGGTCAAAGAGGAGCTGAATATGATCCAGGGTGCTTTGGAGCTCAGGACTAAAACAGTCGAGGATGTCATGACGCCGCTTTCGAACTGTTTCATGATTCACAGCGACACCGTGTTGGACTTCAACACCATGTCGGAGATCATGGAGAGCGGCTACACGCGCATCCCTGTGTACGAGGAGGAGCGCACTAACATAGTGGACATCCTGTTTGTGAAGGACCTGGCCTTCGTGGATCCAGACGACTGCACGACCCTGAAGACCATCACCAAGTTTTATAACCACCCCGTCCACTTTGTGTTCCACGACACCAAGCTGGATTCCATGCTGGAGGAATTTAAGAAAGGTGTGTTTCGGATGCGTTTGTTCGTTTTGTGTGATATTTAGACTCACTCATGCTTTTCAGAGTGTGCTTAGGAGAATCACAGGTAGGTGACTGTTTATGTTCCTCGTTTCATCTATAAAATCTCTTAAATGTATTCGGGTCATAAAAGTTCCGTCACTGAGTTTTGCTGATACTAATATCAATTAAATCAACACGACAGACACATTTTTTTATTATATGTTCAATAAATATAGTATCATGAAACACATTTTCTTCATTTAATGGCCAAGTTCACGATGTCACAAGATGATGTCTTGTCACTTTGATCATACATGGAAGTGGAACCACATACTTTTCATCTAAACATTTTTTTTTTTCACGAAATAAATCACGATAACATAAATCTCTTTATAAAATAAGTAAAACATTAAAATCATAAAACAATAATTGATATTTATATCCTATTATAAATTATTATCAGTCCCCCCAAACTATGTCATTGGTGTTATTTGTGTTTGTTACACAAAAAAAGAGTTTTATTTTGAAATACATTTGATCATTTTAGCACTGGACAAATGCAAAAGGTTTTGCAGATCATTTGTTTAAAATTTATGCGAAGGTTTTAAGTCCGTCATTAGCGTTACTCATTTTATATTTATAAACTGTAAAAAAAATTTTTTTTAAAAACTACTAAATTTTAATAATTAATTGATTTTGACATCCCTGTAAACAAATGGAAACCATCTTATAAATACTTATGATCTTCCTTTAAATTGTCATTGGTGTTATCATCATTGGTGTCTTACAAGGAAGAGAAATAACACCAGAGTTATCACCAGTGACGATGTCAGTCCCTGTATACATGAGCCATATAACAGATCTGTGCAAAAATCACATACATTCATGTTTGATTCATTATTTATTCTTTTCATTTATACTGTTGTACATTTCCTGAGGTATGGCAAAATTTAATGCAGGCATTAAATTTAACGCAAAGATTGTGCAGGCAGAGGAGAGACACAGACCCTGCACGTAGGACAAGGTACTTGGCAGAACGCCATAAGAGTTATCTAAATGATGTCCTGTCCAAAAAAAGGAAAAGAGTAGGAGATATGAGTGAGAGGGAAGCAAGGCACAGACAAAGGATGAGAACAGAGCAGCCAGGTCTGAGTCTGACCCCGAGTCTACACCAGAAAGATCTCACACCCCGAGGTGGACCTGGAACATGATGAAAAAAATTTACAGAAAGTGAATTTAATTGGAATATACAGGTTATGTATTTATTCTTTTTTAAGAATAACTCATGCTGTTTGAAATGAGTTGATGAAATTGACAAATTAAAACCCAATTGGAATTTAAATGTAAAAAAAAAAAAAAAGGTACAAATTACCTGCTCGTATAAACATTTAAAGCTGTTTAGATTATAGGTAACTCCAATAACAAAACAACAATACATTAAATGTTTAAAAATCCTTAAAGCTCTACTTTTTATGCATTCATAAAGTTTCACAAAGTACGATATTGCTTTTAAAGAAGTTTTAGGTGGGAAAGAAGAAATACAATTCATGAGATTTTTATCAGATTTTAAATTCCACCTTTATTGTAGAATGAGCCGTTACTACCTTCGAGCAGTACCGCTTTTTCTCCAGTGACCTTAGAGAGATGATCTAATGTTAAAGTAACTTTCACCATTCTTTCTTACTGGTTGTTCACTTTTAGGCGCACTCGGTGTTTACTGTACCCTGCTCCATTAACTTCCCTGTCCTACAACATCCCCAAACTGTCTGGCACATATTGCTACAAACAATGTTTGTTCCTTTTCTTTTCTGCATAGTCATGCATAGCTCAGTAAAGAAGGAAATCTCTTAAGCCTGAGGTTTATATTCAGTATATTTTGGCTATAAGTGTACATAACACATTATTATTATAATTTTTTTTATTAGTAGTATAAGGAACACCTGTACACATGCTTATTTATGGCGGTATCCAAGTACCTAATTATACAGGCAGCTGAAAACTGGAAAAAAATTGCCTGGTCTCTTTTTTCACTTGTCTCCCCCTATCCCGTTTGGGTGAGCCTCTGCTCATTGTAGTCTCAGATTCCTGACCTTGAATGGCAGGAGAGGAACCCAATATGCTCCATCAGCTGTTAGGCCAGACACCTAAGTGTTTTGTTTCAATGGTTTGACTGTTAGATTCTAAGATGCTTTTTTTTTGCTCACCATGGTTGTAAAGAGTGTTTATTTGTGTTGTCATAGCTTTCCTATCAGCTCAAACAAGTCTGGCTGTTCTCTTATTAGGGATGAGAATCACCAGTCACCTTCTGATACAATATTACACACAGTGGACCATTCAGTCCACACACAACTTACACCAGGTTCCATTACCTACTGTACACAACTCTCCCATTTTATCCGGGCTTGGGAACCGGCACTGTATCTAGTGTTTTCATACTGGTTTAAGTGATTGTGTAAAGCGTGGGTTTGAGATTAATTTGCTCAGAGTTTGGAGAAAGGCAAATGCTGGCCATAAAAATGCGTTTCTGTTACGCTACTCGGAAGATTCAATCAGAGCAGATTGTATGTTACTTTTAGAGAATTTTGTCTCAGGGATTTTTTTTTTACTTTCTATTAACTCAAGCAAAAACAAAACAAAAAAACTTTTTCTTAACTTTTTTTGTCACAAGATAGAGTAACTACCGTATGCATGATAGCCCTTTTTAGAAACTCTCCATGTGTTCTTACATTATATAAGCTACCATGCGTTATCCTAATCACTTCAAAGGGATACACTGAAAAAAAAAAAAAAAAAAAAAAGTTTTTTCACAGTTTTTTTTTTTTTTTTTTGGGCGACTGGGGTATTTGATTTCCCCCCTAATGTGACCTCATAGAAGATAATATAAGACCCCTTCTCTAGCTTGTTTATTAGCTCTGCGGTTCTCTGGAAGGGGCGTGGCTCAACAGTAGCTTATTTTCATGGACTCTTGTGAATTCTATATTAAATTGTTAATTGTTAAACCTAATTGAACCAAAAGGGAGGTTACATTTTTTGCTAGCTAATACATTTTTGGTTTGTCTTTCCATGTGTAGTCATTACTAGAAAATGATTTAAAAATAAAAAATCTTTTTGTTTTTTTTTGCAATGGAAGTAAAATTAGATTGAGTTCTGAAGCACCAAACAAAGAGGAACTGATACGGCAGTGGAAAAGGGTTTTTGTGTGTGTGTAGCATATTTTGTAGTGTGTTTCAGGAATCCACACATTCTTGGACTTGGTAGTGTTTGAGAGAGTTTTGGGCCCGGAGGTCACTGTCAAAAACTAAACGTGGGTTTAAGCTTAACTTAATTAAGGTCAGGACCTGGATTTCTGATTTCTTTAAAACTGCTTTGAGACCATGTATTTTTTTTAAATATGATGTCTAAATAAAAATAAAGCATTCACATCCGCCAAGCCGAGCTTCATTTATATCTTAGTGGAAGTGTTTAATAATAATAATAATAATAATAATAATAATAATAATAATAAAATCAGCACTTATATTTCTGTCAGCTCCTGTAACAATTCCACTTGACTTGTAAGGCTCTTTGGTTAAAAATAATCTGCAAATGAATTAATGTAATGTAGACTTTTATTTATTTATTATTATTATTATTATTATTATTATTATTAATCATGCTGAGATAGGGGTTGTGTGAAGTGATGCAGAAATGCAGGAGCTTTGCGGTGGCTGAGCTGAGTGTTGTTGTTCCTCTCCTAGGCAACGGTACGAATTCAGAAAGTGTAGTCGTCGTCGTCGTTGTTTAGTGTGTGCTGATTATGATCTCGGTGTGGTGAGAAGCAATCTGAAGCTATATCAGATACTTTATGGGTTGTTACTTGTTTCTTGCAGGGTCTGAGCTTGGAGAATTAAGATAACTCTTGTATAGTGCAGCATTTAAATTTTGTCCTGTCTTAAATGGAGTGTCTTTTCCACAGTCAGGACTGATCATTATCCCGGCCACGATGTGTCTAAATTATAATAATAATATAAAAATGTGAAAAGGTTAGAGTGCAGGTTACTGACAAGATCCTTTCCCCTTTTTTAGTGTGTGTGGATCTTTCCAGTTTTGTACCTGAGCTTCCAGTAACGAAACTGGACTCCATATTAACTTAAACACCTCTCCTGATATACTAAACTTTCAAACGCCCAACACCCAGTATGGCTGCAGATCAATCCCTGCTTCCCGTTATCGCCCAAATGAGGATGGGTTCCCTGTTGTGTCTGGTTCCTCTCAAGGTTTCTTTCCATCACCATCTCAGGAAGTTTTTCCTCGTCACCATCAGATCGCTCATCAGGGACAATCTGACCATTTTGATTTATACGTATTTTCTCACACATTTCAAACTCATTTTTACCCCTTTTTTTGATTCTATAATTTGCAACAATGACCGTTGTTTAAAGTGCTATATAAATAAAATTTAATTGAATCTTTAAAAAAAAAAAGTGCTTTGATTTTGCAGTGTTTACAAAATCTGAATTTCCTGGCTATCAGTTTTTACAAAATAATCCATTATTACATTTTCAAGCTGTTATTCTGTGCAGAGTGTCTTTCTCTCCTATTCGCCTCATCATCATCATCATCATCATCATCTTTGTCCATTCGTCATCAGCACAGACCAAGATTAACCTTAATTTCGTCATAACCGCCTCAGAGTTGGCCAACATCTCTGATCCGGCAGAGACATTTGTTGTTTCAACTCTGCTAAGTGGATTCTTCTTGCTCCACGTTTAGGCCCATCATGTCATAAGCCTCTTAGTTAGTAACAGGATCAGTCTCGCTCTCTCTCTCTCTCTCTCTCTCTCTCTGAGTATGTGTGGGGGTTTGAGTGTCTGTCTGATGGCGGTGTTTTCTCAAACACGCTCTTCCTCTTTCTGCTTTCCTGTGCTGACTGTGCAGAGAAAGAGAAAGCACGAGCTTCATCGTGTACCAATCTGTGTAACAGGAGAGACCTGCTAGAAAACTGACAGCTGTAGAAGGGAGAAGTGCTGGAAATATTTGGACATGATCGTTGCCTGTCCTGTTTTAACCCCTGTCTCTGACGGATCTTGTGTCATATCTCCACACACACACACACACACACACACACACACACACACACACACACACACACACCAATGCACAGACACAACATTATTGTTAGATTGCTCTCACGAGAC